>JAPMNZ010936768.1:0-13802 GCA_029875035.1 Pomatoschistus microps | reverse complement strand
CAAACAATGGAGGACTCCCAGACGATCGTGGTGTTGCTGCTCTCTCGAAGTTACTGAAAACCTTGCGTCACGTCATGGGTGTAGCTTCGGACCGCCATTGGAACCGCTCCCGAGGCGGTCCGAAAATAGAACGCAATACCTAGCTTAAACGCTGGTGGAAATGCAAAAGTAACGCGCCGGGTCGTGTTGTGTCGTGTAGTGCCGGTACTGTGGAAAAGCGGCATAAGACACTTGCTGTTGTGATTTAGGACTATACAAAACATAAATTGTGTATTAAAAAGTTGTGATGGCCTCTCTAAAGAAAGGTGAACTGCTATGCATTGTATATGATGTTTAAAGTGAAAATTACATATATCAAGGCTCTAAACACATCTGACTTGGATATAAATAACTTGGTAAGTAAAGAGCTCAGCATTAACTTCAGAAAGTTGAATAGAGTCCAGCCATAGCAGTGGCACTGGTCCATCTGGCCCAGTTGGAAAGTAAGCCTGTGATGTGGGGCTGTCCGTCACTACAGCCACTGCACAGACCTGTAATAAGAAGCCATAAACAATTATTGTATGTGCGTGTGTGCGTGTGTGTGTGTGTGTGTGTGTGAATATAATGTTGTCCTCTCTCTTTTCTCCTCATTTGTTTATGTTTCATCAAGAACTAGAGATCCTGATCCTGTTTCATGCTCACTACACATTTGTTAAGAAGGTCTTTGTAAATCATATGCTAATGTCCTCGGCCCACACATAGAAGCAAGACAGAAAGAGCTGTGAGAAAATGAATTAGGGCTGATTTTGAATTTGAATTTAAAAATATATTATGTTCTAGTTCCTGTTCAAATGTGACACAAGTATGATACAATTTCAGTATTGATCTAGTTATAATAAAAAATAATGCATTGGATTTATATAGCGCTATTTTGGACACTTAAAGATGCTTCACATTTTTAATTTACTCCATACACGGTGGTGATTAACTAGTACTGCAGTCACAGCTGCCCTGGGTAGTTTCTGGACTATTAATTAAATGGTACTAGCATGTGCTTTTCGTTTACACTTTCTTTCTTCCAAATGTACAGTATATTTATAGATTCAAAGCAAGAATGTTTAACCCATAAAACATGTGTTGGTTCAGACTTGTTTCAATGTGAAGTTACTGGAGCTAACTTTAAGCAACAGTTTCCCATTTACTCTAGCTTCAGCCATAGTCTATCTAATTGTATGTTATGAACTTCTGGGCCTCAAGCCATGACTGAAGCATGAAGAGTGGGGCTGTAAACGATTATTTTTATAATTGATAGCTGCTGATTGTTCTTCTGATTAATCAATTAATTGTTTTGATCCCTAAAGGTTAGTTAGCATGGGATTTTTTGTTTTTACATTTGACCAATCAAAGCTCAAGTGATGCCCCTGGGGAACATCTTCATAGCATTGAAATTACTACTTGTTCGATTGATTATTAAATGTGTTGACAACAAGGTCAACCATCGATAAGATTTGATACATTGATTAACTTGTTACAGCCCTAATTGAGAGGAGAAAATAAAGTCTTCCTTGTCCTTAATATGAGGCCCACATTACTTTTAATACCTTTTCCAGTTCTGCACCTTACATTCAAAAACAGTGAGTGTAGAATTTTCCTTCGCCTCAGCGTTTTTGTTGGGAACCATTCTGCTTATGCATCGACTATTCCCCTAACACAAAGACTATCTCTGATTTATCTCGGTGCAAGATTTGATGTAATACAGATGTGGTGATTATCAGAAGACCTTTTGTTGCTTAAAAAATACACTTGCATTTTGACCTTTGCTGGACCGAGCAGCACAAGTGAACAAACACAGTGACAGGGTAAAGATTTACTGACGACAAGGACACAAACATAAAAGGAGAGGTGTTTTCAGAGTGAACCTGGTGTGAAACTCCCTCACCATAGTAATCACTCATGTCTGTCACGGGTTCTTTGTGTGCCTTGTGCATTGCAGTGCAAAATTACATAACTTACCAAAGAATACTTATCTTTTTGTGTCAATTATTTACAGAATGCACTATGCATACAAAATTATGACTATTTTGGGAGTATTTGAACATATGTCAACCGTACCGATAACAATACTCTTATCTGTAATGTTTTCGCACAACAACAACTTTCGTAATTTCTGAACAGATTATTTAAGACAATATCTCAAGATTGAATATTGTCAGACTTATATTCAATCAGTCAATCAATTTTATTCATAGAGCCCTTTACAACACTCAAGGCGACCAAAGTGCTTGAAAAATTGAGCTAATTGATTTTTGGCCATACAAAGTGGTGAATACAAACTTTGCGTGACGCTTGTTCTCCAAGACCACGCCTTCTCTAGCGTCTGCAGCGCATGTAAACAAAAGCAGCATGGAGGCAGAACATGGCTATACCTCGTCTGTCTGTAACTGCATACACAGCAAAGCAGCCCAAAAGACGCAAAAGAGAGGAGGAGAAGAGGGAACTAAAAGCGAAATAATGATCAAAGAAGAAATCAAGCCCGGGTGAACGTAGCTAGCTTACATTGTATCATCAGGAGAAACCTGCGGGAGTGGGACCGCCTCAGACTAACTTCGGACGCAAAACTAGCGGTAATCTTTCAGTTATTGTACTGTATATTTTGTTAGCAGTGCGTTGCTGTTGTACCATTTCATCATTGATTGCTGTACAGCTTACAAGAAGTTGTGCTAATGCTAACTAATGCCTACCTGCTTTGTCGCCATCTCACACGCATGTGTCCACGTCACTTCTGAGTGTTATTATAGGATGCATGTGCGGGTCATTTGAACATGTGTCAATTGCGTTAATGAAAAAAATGTATTAACACAATAATTTTGACAACCCTAATTGAAACATTCAAACAGTAAAACAGTTAAAAAGCATTGAAAAAAAATAACATATATAGGTTCTGGTGTGAGTGTGAATGGTTGGTGGTGGTCAGAGGGGCCGATGGCACATACTGATTGCCTCGCTTCTGTCAGTGTGCCCCAGGGCAGCTGTGGAAACAGTAGTACTTTGTCACCACTGTGTGTGGAATCAAAGAATTAGCGACATGTGAAGCGTCTTTGAGTGTTCACAAAAGAGCTATATAAAGTCAATGCATTATTATTATTAGTAGTAGTAGTAAGATGTATCCAATCTGTCTTATATCACCACAACAATCTCAGATCAAGACCAGAGGAAAAACAGTAGTGCGCCTCACTTATACCTGGGGAGGAGAAAGAGCTGCTCCCACTATTCAGGTCCTGAGCTAAAACTGACAAATGTCTACTCAAGGACAGTGTAACATGAGAGGGCCATTGTTCTTAACAGAAGGAGGAATGTGGCCTGAGATTCAAATGGTTTCAGTAGAGACTTTAGGAAGGTGTATAAGTTAGTACGAATATTCTAGACATTAGTTTGTAGTCTTCCCATGATGAATTATCTTCCCAATTATTTAAACTTCATGTACATGTGCTTTAGAATGTCCACAATATAATAGTTATAAAGATAGTTTCTGGCTACTGATTTTTATACAGTTGTAATGTACTCCTTAACACTGGGATGCATTTGTAGATTTTAGTGACATTCCATCGTGTTTATTGTCTTCCAAAAAGTGGTTGATCATTTATCCTTTTACTTCTTTATTTACATTTTATTGGCCTCACATTTTTTGCAGACAAACCTTAAGTGCTGTACAAGACAAACTCCGGCTAATGCCTAAAAGCTGGAGCGTGGTAGTGAGAGGCCTGGTCTGGCCCCGCGGTTTTTGGTCAACCGCAACAAAGCTTCTGATTGGTCAGCCGGAGTGTAGGAATTTAACCCTCTCTTTAGCAAAGCCCCGCCTCCTCTCCTCCACCACCTCCTCCTCCTTCTCCTGCTCTTCCAAAGCCCAGAGTGCTGAGGCATTCCCTGTGCTTCCCTTTTTTTTTCATTAGCCTGCTCATGTGCGAGAAGAACGAGGAGTTTTTGAGGCGTTTGAAGTCATGGAGGAGGCAAGCAGAAGAAAGAAACAGAGCACAAAGAAAGTTCTATGTTTGCTTGAGTAGGGGGGCTTGCTTCACCCAGCTGGATACCACAGGATAGTACGCTCCAACACACCACATGCATACTTTCCCTGTCCACCACCTTGAATGAGCACTAGACAGACGGGACAGAGAGAGAGCGAGGCAGCTTTGTGTGCCAACTTTGGGGATTTACCACTTGATGCTCTCAGGATGATCCTACTTTTCCTTTTACCTCTGCTGTGGGACCGAGTCTGAGGTAAGCAAAGATTTAAGCTGCACGTTATTGAAAACCTGTACACGCGTGGGTCTGCGTTGGAATCCTTGTGTAGTAGAATGACGTAGTGGTGAAAATACTGTATGATAGCTCACTTTGGAAAGCTCTCAACTGAGATATCTAGAAGAGGTAGATATAACATGTGGTGTTTTAACAATACAAGGACAAATGTGTGTGCATTTGTCACAGCAGGGCACTGTTGATAAGATAATTAAAATGTCTTGGCTGATTTGCAACACAAACATGACACTCTTAGACATAAGCTTTCACTCTGTGTTGGTGTGTAACAAAGGGACAAGGTAGTCATTAGCTACTTTAACGCTATGTAGTCTTCATTTATCAGCTCTTCCATGATTACAGTGCTGTCTATGTCTGCCTTTACCACTGCCAGCAGCTTGTTTGAGAGTTCAACCACCTCATCATTCTCCCTGCAACATGTGTTTACTTGCAACAACTCAACATGCAACCTTAATTTCGTAATAATTTCGTCTGCATATATTGTGCGAATGTGTGTGTCTAATGAGATTCCCTTTTTACTACTAGTCTATAACTGTGTCCAGGCTAGGACAGGCATTGTTGTCCTATTATTAGAGCCACCCAGCAGCTGTGGGGAAGGAAGTCGGCTCACAACAGCCGGAGATGAGGGATTTACAGGGAATACCGAGCGCAAATTATGGACGGCCAGATTGGAATTCAATAAATCAGTTTTGTTCCAACTTCACAGTAAAAAAACAAGACACTAGTGTGTATCCACCTGCGGAAATTGTAGTGAATTTGAGTAAATTGTTAGATGGATAGAATTTTTATGTACGTACATAGAATTACATCTGCATTCAGTGTTTTATCTAATTCTCTCTTGCATGGTGTTGGCTGTATTTGCATTTTGGAAGATTCTAAAATGCTGTAGAATACGTTAGGACATGTTCCGGACAGGCTTAACCATATGGGTACTAATGAAGTGTCAGGAACAATACTACATTATCATGCTTGCAGGTAATAGGAAAAAGGAGCATCCTCTTTGTATGCTCGAATTTGATGTCATTTTGGTTAAGGATAAGGACATACTATTAACTATTGGAGCAGCTATCAAAATTGCCATGTGAAGAAAGCACGGATTGAGGTGATGCTGAGGAGTCAAGGCTGCCTCATGTGGTCAAAAACCTACAAAAACAAAATACTGTAATTTGTCCCTGGCTCTATCAGCAGCAGACAGTGCATCACAGTTCTTGCAAATGGAGCCACATTACATATGGCAGCCAGTAACAGGTGGTCTGTGGTTATTGTGCTGTGCAACCAGATTTAATCTAATCACATACAAATTGGTCACAGATCGCAATTATTGGGGCTTGGGAGAACCATAGATCGTATATTAAGAGTGGACAGAGCAAGCGCTGACGTTATCCATGTTATTCATAATGTTTGCCGAATGTGGAAGAACACGATTTGAACAAAAGCTAGCTGGAGCCAATGGATTCAATGATGTTAGCTTCCAGCCGTAACAGGGGCAGACTTTTTGCTAACATGGTTGCTAAGGCAAGCAGGAGTTTCCCCAATAAAGGAAGGCATCAGGTCAATCAATCCTTTTGGCTCATATCTGGATTTACAAAGACAATATCACAATGTAAACACTAGGATCATATAGTCTGGTAAACCGCGAATTGATTAAGCTCATTTTGAGTGTGACATGTAAAGATGTTAAAGTTATTTGCACTATGTGTCTGTCACCTTCAGTAAATTGCAGAACAAGTGCCACAACGCTGTCTGTGCGCTCAGTGTGCTACAGTTTCACATGATTTCATGATGTGTAGTATATGATTACGGTTTAATTGATGCAATCAAAATGAATTGTTTAGAAAAAAGATATCATGATTTTATTCGAATTATAAAACGGCCTGAATATTGTGTGTTTAATAAGAAACCGTAGAGATTGTCAAGTAATATTACAATCTCTATCATAAGGCCTTTCTTTGCTTCATATTATTTTAATGGTGTAAAACAGATTGAATCTCTAATGCTACAGTGGCAAATTTTAAATATATTATGTTTGTATTGAAGAGATCCTTTATTTGTCCCACAGTGGGGAAATTTTGATATTGCATCACAAGGTACTGAACAGTAGAAATGAGGAGCACACAACACAAGATAGGAAAAGTGAATATACTCCTTAAAATAAATACAATCTAGTAATACCACTGTACATTTTGGCAGTATGCAGGTGTGACACTACTGTACATGTATTGATTGATGTATTTCCTTCTCTCACATCACAATTTAAAACAGCCTTGAGGATCTGTGAATGTTGTCTGACGGTGAAAGTGGGCACATCTCACAAACAGCGATTACACGATTGGAGTTTTTGTGATGAACACTGATAAAAGCGTCCCAGTGGTACTCGTGTGAAGAGTGCACGGAGATAAGCCTCATGTTGGTTTTGTCATTTATCATTTTGTGGCGATGTACGAGACAGCAGCCGTGTTGTCTGCCAGGGAGCTGTGTCTAAAGTTGCCGTGCTTTTTTCTAGCAGCAGCAGCACTGAACGTGGAGTGTGGTCTGTTTAATTAAGTGTGACCTTTTTAAGTGAAAGACAGCCAGCGGAGCCATTGTGAAATGTTGAGCCAAACAGAAATAGTATTGACAAAGCACCTGGAGATTGTAATCACAGTTCATGAATGCACTTGTATCACTGGTTCGTCATGAAATCGACATCTCTGCTCATAACTTGAGGTGAAATTGTTTTTAATAGTGTGTGCTTGGTTTTAGTTTGAAACATCACAGCTAAATGAACTATATTTGATGTAAGATTTTACTTTAATATGCTTTCAACTCAATAACAATTAATTTTTGCCTATTTTTGCCCATTTTTGCCATTGCCCTAAATCACAATAGCAGTTTACAAAGTTGGCAAGAAAAAAAGAAGAGAAACCTCAGCTTAAGAAAAATATGTTTACTGTTGCTATTTTATTTCATGAAATATGCTCAAAATGAATCAATCATTTATGTTTGCAAAGCATCTTCTTGCAATGGTTACAATAAATACACAAAGCATTTTTGGCTGACACACTTTTGTGCCTCAGATTACCGTTATTCCTCATGATGATTATGATCAATTAGGCCATTTTTTTGTTTAGGGGAACTGAAGCGTGTAAATATTCACACACTGCTGTCCTTTGCACTCCAACTGTTGCTGTTATTGCTGAATATGCATTAGGTGAGATACTAAGAAGAAACAATATGCAAGGCTTTACAGTATCTCACTAATTTAAAAAAGGAAAACGATGGATGTAATTAACACATAGTCTTTTTATATTTTAGATTGAACTTCAGATTTTCAACTTTTTGTACATTGGAAAGAATATTACAATTTGAACTCCTGGTACAATAAGTATGAACTCAGAACTATTAACTGGTCTGAAACATAGCATGTGCATGAATAATAGTATTTTGAGTATTGCAAAATGGATTCCAGCTTGGAATACTTGGATTTCTGTTCTGTATTGAGCAGTTACGGTGAACACTATCCTCAACACACATCCAACACATGCACTCTGACACCAGCTTAAACAGGAGAGATTATAAAAGTAGCTAAAACATTAATGATATAGATTTGTTGTACCTCTGCATAGCCTTAAGCATGGAATAAAAGTTATGTGAAAAATCTGGGCCAAACAGTCTTCTGTATAATGCATTTTAAAACAGAGGGCAGAGACCGCTGAAAATTGCCATTGGAAAAGTTTTTAGAATAGCTAAGATAACAAGATCGAGAGAAATAAACGAGACTTTAAATATATATATGGTGGCATGGTGGCACAGCGGTTAGCAAGAAGGTCCTGGGTTTGATTCCACCTGCAGACAGTACTTTCCCCCTCGTCTGCATGGGTTTCCTGTGGGTGCTCTGGTTTCCCCTACCATTAACAACATATACAATAGCTTCCCTCTCTCTGGGGCCAGGACACCCCTGAAAAGGACATTCTGAAAGGGGATTCATTTCAGTTTCCTGGTTGAATAAAAGGTCAGTATGAATATGCTGCAGAAGCTCTTGTCCCAGCTTACCTGAGATTCAATTCACTTTAATATATCCTGCATTTAACATGTTTGCACACTTCTTTCTTTGCACACACCTTGAGTGATTCTGTCCATGCCGAATGTGACATGTACATTTCTTCTGTGTGAGATCAATAAAGTCTGTCTTATCTTATCTTATGTTATCTTATCTTTCAAAACCGTTGAATTTGCCATCACAGATCAGAGAATTAAACAGTACAAACACAAGAAATGCTATAAGGTGAGTCCAATTTTAACCTGAAGATTTGAGGAAATGGG
Source organism: Pomatoschistus microps (assembly GCA_029875035.1). Lineage (NCBI taxonomy): Eukaryota > Metazoa > Chordata > Actinopteri > Gobiiformes > Gobiidae > Pomatoschistus > Pomatoschistus microps. The sequence continues at coordinate 5,210 of JAPMNZ010936768.1, read as the reverse complement.
TGGAGTCATCTGTGCTCCTGCTCAGTTTGGAACTGTTGGAAGTAAAACCTGCAGCCACATGGCTCTTTCTGGAACCGGTTTGAGACCCCTGCTATAAGCCATTTTAAGGGGCGGATGACCAATGTCTATAAATGTTGATAAATGAGAATAAATGTGGTTGAATGTCAAGTTTCCTGGATCATCACCGTGATTTGGTTTAGTGAGTAGTCCACACAACTCACATTGTGCATGTTCTCTGAGATTGTGCACCACATGTATTTTCTTCATCATTGATCCCAGAGGAAATTTGGACTGGTATTTGTAATAACGCATAGTACCTTTATGAAAAATAGTGCAGTGAGCCTTGCCTTTTCTCTCATTATGAATGCAGCTGGACTCCATCTGTTATGTATACGTGAATTCAGTTGCCCCAGGAGCAGATGTGGGCCTTCACGTTTTGGTCTTCCATACTGTGCTTTTTTTTTTGACAAGCAGGCTCCTTCAAAGCAGCACCAGTAACAGGCTTTCTGCTCTTGTAAAGGCTCAAGATTTGACGAAGAACATTGCACTTTGCCACCAGCTGCTCGTACATTCTTCATACATTTATGGTCATCAGACTAAAACCTAGAAGATAAATGTGAAAGCGTGTCTGAGCGATAACTGCTGGTGGTGAACTGCAATTGATGGCGTAAATATGGTGAAACATAAGATAATTATAATATGGATAAGTGTATCTTGCAGGAGAAAACTGATTAGTATTCTCTGGATAGTGGTGTTTTGCTTATGGATTGAAGTTTTTGTCTATCTTTCTTTTATTTATCAAATCACAAACTGCATCTCACCGCTAAAGAAAACTGTTGTTGCGTATCCACATATCTGACCTATAACTTTTTCTGTTTTGAATTATACAAAACTGTAGAGGCAATAATATAGCAGCACCATAGAAAATGTATGAATAAACATCACAAATATTACAGAAAGCAAACATTTAGCGTCTGCGAAGGCTGACATCCTTAAATTGTTATCTGTGAAAGAAACTTTACTTTGTTTTCTCTTCACAAATGTCTGTCAAACTTTCTCAGGAAATGCTAGTACAATATCAGGTTTGTGGTCGTAGCGAAAATGTAGTTGTAATGTAGTAGTATGTAGTAGCAGTAGTTTTTTTCATAGACCATCATATACATTACATCTTAGGTCACATGTTTTCAAAGATTGCATACAATTCACAATAAGAACGAAATTGTGTCTATTAAGAATGTTAGTGCTAAATAATGTCTGACCAAAAGGGCTTTAGGCTGAAGTCAAGACTTTTACTGCCTAACTCCTATCACAGTTGTTTTTCACCGAGGTAAAGTGGCCCTGCATTTCGCTGTTGCGGTAAAGTGGTCTGAACATTAAAAGCGGGTTGCCCCTTTTTGCTGTTGCTTACGGTAAACGTGGAACAGGAAGACGCTGGGATGAGCAACCACATTTTCAAAATTAATCATCACAGTGACCAAGTATGCAGTGAAAGTAGTTGCAAAACTTGAATTTGTTTATGAATTTTTATCCTCTCATCCCCCGGCTTCCTGTTCTACGGTAAACGTTGAACAGCGGGCCGTACAACTGACCACACAACTAGAATGGACCATCTCATTTAGTAAAATCTCTCTCCAAACATCTCTCTCATAAAAATAGCTTTTTATGCTGTTTTGCCACCTGGTCATGTGACCGGCGCGGAGAAACTATAAACGACGACGTCACTCCTAATTTAATTCAAGATCCTAATTTATTTCTCCATAATTTTTAACTTATACCTTTTTAAAATTGTTTTGTTAGTTCTAGAGCCCTTAGGCTGAATAGGTTGACCGCTCCATATATCAACTAATTTGACTGATTTACACCTCCTCTTAGTTTGACTGATTTACACCTCCTCTTAGTATTACTCTTCGCCATAGTTTTTTGTAGCTATAAAAGGTCTCCTCTGCAGTTGTTAGTCTAGTGCTGCTACACAAGCTGCATGTTTATATGTGCATGGCCTTGTTGCATGAGTCACATAAGCACTTGGGGGGAGTAGTATACTGTAGAGCCATAATTGTCCTTGGATTGCCAGTGATAGCTATGAAGTAAAGGTGAAATACTCACTGAATTTTGTTTCATCTCAGTTGCAATCGTCTAGTATTTTTGCTAAATACTGTATACGTCTGAACGTCTTGTTTTAAGTGAGATTATGACATGAAACAAAGTATTAAATATATATATTTTTAGATATACTTTTTTTGGCATAGCGACATTATGCTAGTACCTCACATGCAGGCCTGTTACAATATCACATTTTGTATCTAACTACAGAAATGACAATAACATTTAAACAACTTTTGGAGGAGACATAAAGTATGATGAACTCTCTGGATGGTTATAAAACCTGAGCTACATCAAAACAAGTGATAAATATATATTTTTTCATCAGACCTAATACATAATGTTGCAAAGACACACATCTTCAATATGTGTTACAAACTTCCTCGTAAATGCAGGTAAAAAAATTTGAGGGTCAACAATTTTCCCTGTCCTTGGACTTATTGTGCATTCAGTTTGGGACATCCCAGTCCAGCTCTTCACAAATGTATGAATTAGTTCATAATGTTCAAATAAATAACTAAAACAGCACTTGTAGAGTGGAGACCTCTCGCAAGAGGCTTAAATATGAAGGCTCTTACAACTAGCAAAAGGAAGTTAGCAAGTTAGGGTTAGGGATCAGACGCTGCTGCTGTCGGTCCCTCAGGTTCTTCACAATATGGACAATGTAAGTTTCACGAGCCGTTGCATATTCTTCGTATTGTTAACTCAACAATAGAGTTAGTGTGAGTAAGAGGAGCGTAGACGCTGTCACTGGCACTGGGGAAATTCTTAAAATTCCATCCTAAACAACACAAGCGTTTCTGAATTATATTTAATGACTTGGAAAGAAGATGAACACGAATAATATATCAAACATAAAATAGTATTCTGTAGGAAGTAAAAGTATATTTTGATTCATGCAACAGGTCTTTATAAAAGCAGCAATAAAATGCTTTGGAATGAGCAGGAGGGCAATTGAGGCGCTACAGTCTCACTTGTGTAATTACATGTTTTGTTACCTATAAAACTGGCCACTTGGCTTTTTCCATTTTCACTCATATATCCTGCCCTGTCCAAGTCGTCTGGACAGAAACAAATGTATTTCAGTTTAGTCTGCCTGCAATATTTCAAAACCTTCTGTAAAGCCATCATTCACCTCAAGTTAATAAAAAAGGGAATAAATGTTATAGAGATGTAAAGAGACCTGTTTAAGACATCACGTTGCTCTGGTCATCTGCTCAGCAATGGGAAAAACAAGATCTTTGAGTTCCTTTTCACCCAATATGTTCACTATCGACGTTTTCAAACAGCAGCCTTGGGAGTTAAGCCTGGGAACAAATCTAGTCGACCTGGGACTGAAATCGTGAAAGTTCAGTGAGTTGTGTGGACTCGTGTTGGCTTTTCACTACTGCAAAGAAAGGGAAAACAAAATTCTGACTTTCACAATAAACCTACTAAAGTCAGGTTAACCTGAAGCTTTGAGAAAATGGGTGGAGTCTGGTATGCTCCTGCTGAATGAAAACCTGGAGCCACACGGGCAAGCTTATATCAACACTTTCCAACCTAGTTTTTGACAAAGACAACTTTATAAAGGAAAGAGCAGCATACGCAACGGCCCAAACTTTGACACTTAGAACTTTACACGGCTCCTGTTATTATGCTAATTATTGTCCCTCTTGTGACTTTGTGTCTTGTATGCAACTTGCAGTTTCATAACCTTCTTCACCTGGCACACATGTAAGCTACTGGCTATAAAACAGAATATTGTCTAAATTCCTGCTTCTGTTTGTTCACCTGGTTACAAGTGCAGGGTTCAAGGAGGGTCCATTGCCCGTGCCGACTGAATAAAAACAGGTACCTCAATATTATTGGTTGAACATTTTAGGTTTTTGGTCAGTTTGATGACCTAATGTTGTTGCTGAAGATGAATATATTGTATGGTTGCTTTGTTTCAACCACAATACACTTAATTTATAGAAAAGAAAAAATCTGAGGCACTCTTGACGGTAACATACAAATTCTTTATTGAACCAGGAACTGGCTATGCGTTCTTTTTTAATATGCAATCATCATACATAAAGTTTCATTTTGAAGTTTTTATCTCCTCAAGGGAACAAGTGTTTTGAATAGACTAACTGATCATTGACGCCTTGCTTCATAAAGATCTGGTTTATTTCAACGCTGAAAATAATAGTGATAACATTCCTCAAAGGTTTCGCTGTTTTTATCTCCGAACTGCCTGGAGTTTTGGTTCACACACTTTGTTGATGAGTTTGTGCTGAGTTTTTAGTCAACACAAAATGTGCTTTCTCACTGAGATGTCTCGTCGAGTTCTTCAAAGCTTTTCTAACATACTGTACTGCTTTGTCAATGCATGGTCAGTGTGGAGTAGCCCTTGTGACTCTCAACCATGTGAAGTTCAAGTGAATGTCTGTTTGTCATGTTTGGAAACGGCACCAAAGCCTTTTTTCTCTTCCCATCTTAAGTGCCTGCTTCATTAGTAGCGCCTCTTTCTTCTTATTTGTGCTCGCTCTTCTGATCTGGCCTGTTGGCTGTGGGTTTGACTATGTCTGTCAGTGTCACACAGAACTCCTCTGTTCCCGCTCAGTCGCTCAGTCTTGTGTAATGAGTTCGCCTTTGGACAGGACATTCTGCAGTGTGGCCTTTACTGTGGGGCCAACAGGGAGTGGGAGGCCTAAATAAAAGAGAAGAAAGGCGAGCGTGGAGCGGGAGATACCACACGGTCACTATAGTAGCAGCACCAGGAGCTCTCAGCTGTAAGCCCCTACTTTGTGTTTAAAGATACAGCACTCTTTAGTCACAGGGAGATATTAAGTTTTGGGAAAATGATTAAATGGATACCGCATTATACTTTTGGAGACAGTTTATTCATTGTTATTTATACAAATTGTATACCAGTAATGCAAACAGATCACCTTTCGGCTGCAGCCATGAATGTAATTAAATTTACTTTATATCTAAATCAAATAAACTATGACATTACAAAATATTTACTGAAGTCAAATATACAATACAATACTATACAATTTATTCTTGTATAGCCCTAAATCACAACAGTAGTCATCTCAGAGGACTTAACAAAACCATTGAAATCACCAACACAGATCAGA
>JAPMNZ010936759.1:0-16874 GCA_029875035.1 Pomatoschistus microps | reverse complement strand
TAATTTGCCCTGCAACATGGACATGCACATTTCACTTCTGGAATCAAGGCTCTGCTTTAAATCACATGGTCTGGATAAAAATGCAATCAATCACACACCCCTCTGGCTCTGCCCCACTGTGGAACAATCCGGGGAAAGCCAAAACCCCTCAGCAACAAGCAGGTGGTGCAAAGTGGAAAAGTGCACTTTGAACAAAGTGCAGTGGTTTAACAGATTCAACAACTTTTGAAATATTCATTTGAAACATGTTGTGTGTAGAGTAAGTTAAGAGTGTTATGACTTTGGCTTTGGGGAAAAACAACAGAGCTGGAGTGCATCAGACAGGACACTCTCCACAGTCCTGTGCAGTAAATACTATTGTTTCAGGGGAAACAAAACATGCAGAGATGGCTTATTGATAGGACAAACAGAGGAATGGTCATGCAGTTGACCCAAAAATAACTGTTAGAGCTAGGTCTGGAAGGATAGTGTAATAGCATGTGATTCTTTTTCCCCCTTGTATTGGTCAATCTCTTTTTTCAATTTGAAATGTAATTTTCTTGTTGAAATTTGACTCACAAGTCCACAGCCCCATGATGGCTGTGTCTCAATTTGAATGTACTTTCAAATAATCAAGACAGCCATAGTTAGAAAAGCACTGTTAATTACCTAATCAGACTAAATATTACTACAGTAGAACTACTACAATGTAGAGGAGTCAATAGTAATATAGTATTATACACACAGTAAAAAGCTCCCCTATAGTTTCACGTCTCTGACTGTAAACCTTCCCTGACATGTAAAAACATGCCGAGTCAATACCAAACAACTTATTTCTGACAAGAACATTCAATACCCCTGAGAAAGACAGTGCCCCACAACATAGAAATCAGTGAACTGAGATGCAAAATAAGTATATTTTCTGCAACAGTTACCATCTGTTTGGATCATGGAAATATAATGTTTGAAAGTATGCAAATTAGCAGAGTTTGGATTTGTTCAGTTTAATGGAAACTTTCATCTCTCTGAAATGTGCATTTGCATTCTCAACACTTCCTTGTCAACAGGTAGAGAATGGGAATGGTCAAAGAGCAGAGGGCTGTGTAACAAAAGCAGTCTGTAGCTCACTAAAACTCACTAAAAGATTCATATCATTGAACTAATACACAAGACCAGATGACTCCAAAATCAAAGTCCGCAGTAAATTGGGGATACAAGGTAATCAACATTCTTCAAGTCTTTTGGGAAAAAAGACAAACCATGCTTGAATAGTCAAATGACTTTTCATTTGAACTTAAATGAAGATTTGCCAATTTAAAACCATCCATATGCAATGTTGTGCTTGATCCATTACCAAAGTAGTAATGGAAGAGTAAAAGTACCCGACTCTAGCTTTACCACAAAAATAACTTTTGGCCTCTGCCCCATCTTTAAATCAACCCTCACTCAGCTAATAATTTTTCAGTGCTAAAAAGACAAAATGTCATTAGATAAAGACTGTTATCATTGCTTTTTTTGTATTTTAACTGTTTGATTCTATGAACTGTGTTTGCGTAACTGTTGTAATTTAGGGCACAAACACAAATACATTGAATTGAAGTAAATGTGATGTATTGTTTCTCTTTCTCTTCTGAAGTCGTTTGATACATGCACTCTAAACAAAAGCCAACTTTTCAAAGATGCATCATAAATCTCCTCACAATCACAATGTTTGTAAAAGTCTAATAACAAGAAAAACACAAATTGATAATTATTAGATATTCTGCCTTGAAATCAACATTCAAGCTCTATTGTGTAAAGCCTTGTCGAGTGTCCGGCCCCCACACTTTAGGAACCATAGGTCTCTATCAATGGTGCCATTTACACAACACGGTGGGGAGCTGGGATAAAGTCTTTAAAACCTACTTTAGTAAACACACGCACGCTGATCTTGGCCTGGGACACACACATGGGGGATGTAGGTTGAATCAATGTCAAACCATTTCCTGCAACTGCAAATCTGTGTGGGTTGTGCACGAGGGGAGCTTCTTCTAAGTTCCTAAGATCAACTTGTACTGTACTATTGCATGTATTTCTCAATTTAGTTTTAGTCAGAGGCTGGAAATGTCTATGTCAGATTCATTTAGTCATTAGAATTGAAAATACTTTAAAAAGGTCACATTCGGCAACTGTTCTATTTGCGTCATAGTAATATCAGATACTTTTGTTCTGCATTGTGTAATAACTGTTTACATTTTTGCACGTATTCTAATGCAGCTACTTTAAACAACAGTTGGAGCACATTTAGGGTTAGTGTGGTTGGCTCTGCTTGATCTGACTTGTAATTTGCCCTGGTGCAGTGTCAGATGCTTGTCTCCACACAGATGCAGATGTTATATACAGAAGGTAACCACCAGGCCTAATGTATACTGACGTTATGTGCGGAATGGAAAACTTACAATTCAATGCGACACGGTCAAGACTATTCTATAAAATTTGTTAGGAGACGGCTCACAGTTCACTCAAAACTGTAAAACACCAGTCTAAGGAAATTATATTTTTTATAGACAAACTAATATCATATACATATAATTCAAACACAGGTCTTCCACAGGTTTTAACCAACTTTAAAAAACATAAGCAATGACTCATGTCTCTAGTTTTCACATGCATGCAAAGATGACCTCTGTCAAATATCTAGATCAGCTTTTTCAGACAGCTCTCAGCCCAAAGAGTCAAAAGAGTGACTCTCAGGGCTCTTTCTTAGTATGAACACAATGTTTTTAAAGAAAAATTAAGACTGTTGAGGATGTATTTTGTTCATAAACGAATGAACATCACAACATTATTATTACTATTATTCATGTATTATTATCATTATTAATATTATTTATGAATAAAGAATTGTTAAGGTACCCCAGCTTAAATGCACTGCCACAAGTCTGTTTTAGCCATAGATCTATTATGTACTCAACTTTATGCGGCATAATTCTGTACAAGTCTTCCTGAAAATGTGAGACAAGCTTCTACTTTGACTGAAGGATTTCATCTTCAATCTTTTGATGTGAATTGATTTATTTGAATGCCTTGTGTGTGTGTGACTGTTTCTGTCTTGTTTTGTTCAGCACTTTGAGTTGAACTATGCAATACAAATAAACTTTGCTAAAACAAGGCTCCAGGCAGTGTTTGTCCTAATCAAATCCAGTACACGTTGGCATACAAACGTGACTTTGTTTGGGATTGTCGTGGCAAAAACAGAGCCCGGAAACACAAGTCTTCCTCTCAACCTTTTTTTTTCTCTCTCCCTGATTGCCAAAAGTTACTTACAGGACACACAAGGCGTAAGCCCCGGTCACGCTCTCGCTGTCCCGGACCAGGAAGCTGCCGTCTCTCCCGGCGCGGGCCAACAGCTCCTCGGCCGCAGCTCGACTCAGGTCCCGGTGGTACCAAAGAGGAGGCGTGGGGCCCATTGGAGAAAACCCACAGACCCCTCCGCTCCCGGCCATGGCCACAGCCCTACAAGCCCGGGTTTCGACTTAAGTTTCTCCCGACTTCTCCGAACTATCTCCCGAGTTCTTGTCCCCTTCCAGTGTGTGGGCTTCGACCCGAGGACCCTCTTTCACCACGTGTCTGCTCCAAGTTTGGCCCCAACAAAGTGTCTGTTTGGTAAAGCTGCGTTGTTGTGTCCTGTCCCTGGTTCTTGAAGACTCTACCCTCCCTCACGGAGTCCCAGTGCCACGGAAATCAGGCTGGAAATCCTCACCGCTGATGGAGCCTCGTCAAGCGGCGCGCTGCTGTGGTCTTCCGCCTCCACTGTGCAAAATAAAAGCCCAACTCCTGTGTGTCAAATGTTTGCTTTTTGTGTGTTTGCAGTTTGTCATGAATTGTTTTGGGGTTTTTTGTCATCGTTATTTATTGTACGTGTCAAATATGATCTCTCGATGTATTGTTTGAGGTTTCTCAGGTTCTCATTTCTCTGCACTCAGAGAAAAGGCTTCAAAGCAGCTCTGTTTGTGTCTCTCCATGACCTCATCCCAAAGAATTTCTGTGACATGTTCACCAACTCGGACTCTGAGGAGCACAGGGACTGGCCTCCTGCTGAGACTGAACCCAGGGACTGGCCTCCTGCTGGGACTCTGAAGAGCACAGGGTCTGGCCTCTGGCTGTGACTATGAACACAGGGACTGGCCTCCTGCTGGGAGTCTGAGGAGCACAGAGACTGGCCTCTGGCTGTGACTATGAACACAGGGACTGGCCTCCTGCTGGGAGTCTGAGGAGCACAGGGACTGGCCTCCTGCTGGGACTCTGAACACAGGGACTGGCCTCCTGCTAGGACTCTGAAGAGCACAGGGACTGGCCTCCTGCTGGGACTCTGAACACAGGGACTGGCCTCCTGCAGGGACTCTGAAGAGCACAGGGACTGGCCTCCTGCTGAGACTCTGAGGAGCACAGGGACTATAGCCTCCTGCTGTTTCCCAGAGTCAGGACTAAACATGGGGAAGCAGTGTTTCAGATTAATGTGGATAAAATCTGAAAGTCTTCCTGAAAATGTGAGACTGGCTTATGAGAAGAAAATGTGCAAATTCATGTTCAAATCTGTTTAACTGTGCATACGACTGAAGGATGTTGTTTTGTTTTGTTTTGCACTTTGTTTCCTTGAACTCTATACATTACACAAATAAACTTGAATGAATGCTAGAATAAATAAATACATCCAAATGTGGTGGTTCAGATTAAAAAGGTTTATGAAATGTCTTTTAAAACAAAATACTCAGTACTGGTCTGTGCTGTGGTTAGCCCAACACACTGAAAAAAGTATCATCTTGGATATATTTAAAAAAGATTGCATAAATTATACTTATTTTTTAATGGCAAGTTTTTTGTTGCTTGAATTTAGTTTGTCATCGACGATTATTTCAATAGTTTTAAGACAATGATACTTCGTAAAGTTTGAGCAGTGAGTTTTTAATACTTGTTTTAATTTTAAGTATTGTATTCTTATTTCCAGACAAATGTTCTTGTTGTTTAGATAAAATAAGTTTGTTATGATAATTTAAGAAAACATTTCTCAAAACATTTTAAGAAAGAAGTAAATCATGTATGTATGTTTTTTACACTAGAATCAAGTCATTTGGGGCTAGTATTTTCTTATTTTCAGAAATCTTGTTATGTCATGTTTTCTTCTCATTCTGTTTTAAGCAGTATTTTACTTATTTACATATGTTTTATCTAGTGTATAACCCTAACCCCCCTCCAAAATAATTAAGATACATAGAGGGTCATGGCTGTACCAGTTTATTTGTCGTTGCTGGATCTCTTTTTTCATGTATTTTGTACTGCTCTGTACAACATTTGATTTCTCTATACAAAGTTATCAATTAAACAAATACATGATTATAAATAGTAATAATTAATAATAATATGATGATGATAGCGATGATGATGCTATTAGGGAATATTATCTTTTTTGATAGATCCTCCACCTCCCCTAATCTGAATAGACAATCTCATATTCACTGTGGATTTATGCTCCTCTACTTGTACTACTCTGTTTTGCTCTTGTTGTATAGAAATATAATAAGATGAACAGACTAACAAGAACAACCAATCATGAGATTTCAGTACTCTAGGAAGAGTGTGTCAATTATTAAAACTATGTATTTATAGCCACAGGGACAGCAGTTACTTAAAAGTTATTTTTGGCTATGGCATCATCACTACAACTGCAGATCAGTAACAGTGTGTGTCAAAATAAAAGCATTTAGCAGTGTGTCAATGTATGTATTTAGGAAAATAGAGGTGAGTTTATTAGTAAATAGTGATTATATCTTTATTTTCTGAAGAACACTGTGACTTATTTTTGATAATTTCCTGGTCTGAAAATAGTGTGTCTAATGTTATAACAGCAAGCGTTGTGTTGTTAGAGGTTTGGCAATATGGGACAGGATGACATCACTTTTCACATCTGATTTTATTCCAAAATTTAACATAGAAGTCAAGTGATTTTCTAAGGATCAAGAGCCTGAAATGTGAGTGTTAGTATATGATAGCAGCAAGGTCTTACAAACATTATCTTTCTTTTGTTCTCCCCAGCACTGAACATAGGTATCACAGAAGAGAGGAATCCGATAATTAGGTCTGTGGAACTCAAATCAAGGTTTTGCATTTAGATTCCAAGACATTTGTAAAGATATAATATACATTATCAGGATTTATTCTTTGGCAGAAAGATTAAGAAAGGTATGGCTTACAGCATTGATAAATAAAGCAAACGCTCCATAGAAAAAGATGGCCATTAAATACAGTATATATATTTGGAGGTGATTACATAATTAAGAAGGTTGTTACACACATCAAAAGAAGAGCAGTAAAGGTGAAGCTGTGCTGACCATCAACTTTGTTAAGGTAGTACTCTGCTACTTTTTTATTTGGGTTTTCACCAGTAAACCACATCTGCATGCAGCGGCCAGACGATTTGCGGTGTGTGGTGTATTTGTAGGAGTTGGACCAGATCTGTTCACACATGTCCTTAGCACTTGGGAAGACGTCTGTCCACTTTCTGCACTGTGCATCTCTGGGACATTTATTGGTGCCTGTAGATAAATTCTTGTTATAATTGTTATCATTGATTTCAAAAATCAATGTTCATAAACATAATCAATTGGTAATTACCTGAACTCCAATCCCATCCCTTGTGCCAGTCAGTTTTGCAAGTTAAGTCATTCTTACAGTCCTCATACCAACTTTCACAGTCTTCTAAACATAGGGGCACATTAGAAATGCGCTCCTTACGCCAGCTCTGGTTTGCCTGCACACATACAGACCAATACGAAAGGATATTAGGGTAAATAATCATCATTGTTGTCCACGTTTTAAAACAAAAAGTGTCGCATATCAGATCTCAAGACCATATACTGCCATCTAGAGTTAAACAAATGCATGCACAAAACCATGACAACATACTTTACCTCTTCTATCCATGGTCCTAAGTGAGGAGAGCACTCATAGAAGCAGGTGTCTTGGATGAAGTGTCTTTTGCACTTTGGACTCATACCTCCGCAGTGATTCCAATTAAAATTGTACAGGTAAGAGTTGTCCTCATGAGCTGCAGAGCTGGTGTTAGCGGTGCAACATGCATTATCACGCCATGGTGCACACTGCAGGAAGAGAGTTGAATCATGAAATAAAACTTATTATGATAAAGATGCACTCAGAGTTGTCTCTAGACACCATGGGGTCTGGGGCCTTTTTTTACATAGGTTAACTATTGAGAGAAAATTCAAAGTAAAATAAGTATTGAACATGCCACATAGTTTACTTTTCCAATCCAATTAGTAAACAGAGAATTTAAGTAACCTTGATAACCTTGATTTGTCGACCTCATTTGTGAATGGTCCATCACTTTCTTGTATAGGGCATTTGATAGAAGTTTGTCGGTTATTCTTTTGATTAATTGATTGTTTTAGATTTTCAGCATGTTCAAGTCTAAATGCATGAAAAGAAATAGGAATCAATTACTGAATTAGTTTGAATTGATACATTGTGATTGTTGAATTACCATGTTGCAGTCGTACTTTGTCTCATGTTTGTATTTCCCTAAAATTAGTTAGGTAAATACAAATTACAAACTAACTACAATAGTTAGTTAGTTGCAATAGTTCCCAAATTCAACGTTACTTGATTCTCTTGAGGTTTTATTGTCAATATAGATGTAAGGCATCCTCAAATATTGCAATTTCACAACTACACAATGCATGTTTAACAAAGTCAATACAAAACATATAGGAAATGCACCTGAATGTACAGCTGTCCCTCTGGCCCAGGTTTAGCTTTGTGGTGTTTAGCATCTATACACATATTGAGTTTGTCCTCTTGAGAAAAAACTCCGCTGCAAAGAGCCAGAGTCACAGCCACAGCTAACCACATGATTCTGAGAAAAGAACAACATAATTTAGTAATTACAAATAAGCCACCATTGTATAACACAAGGACATCATCCTGGGAGCACAGGGACTGGCCTCCTGCTGGTGCCCAGAATCAGGACTAAACATGGGGAGGCAGCAATTCAGATTCATGCAGCTAAAATATGGAAAAGCTGTGCATACAACTAGTTCTATTTTGTACAATTCAACTGTTTTAAACCCCATTTTAATGAAAGTTTTAAGCCCAATACTTTTGTGCTGCAAATTGTTGTATGTTGTTGCATCTGTGCAGCCTTTTTGTTTGTTAATTACGTCTTTTGATCTGTGTTTTCCACTGCTCTTGAGAAGCACTTTAAATTTCCTTGCACACATAAATGTTGACTGATGGATGTAATGGTCGTAGAAAATAATTATTGAAGAGTTCATTTACAAAAACAGATATATCAATTTAGAAAAATAGATCAGGCTTTTCTACTTGGTAAAAAGCAAATGGTAGGCCTTTCAAATATCTGTTTCTCTATTAACTATTCAGTTATTGTTTCCTCACAATATTAGCATTATATCTACATTGTCACATTGTAAGTACTGATGAGTGTGAAGGAATTACATAAAAAAGTGGCAATTATTGTACATTATGTATTGAATTATTATAGCTCTAACAGCTGATATCATACATAGATTAGTGATGATTAGTTACATTACCTCTGTCAAGTGTGGTTATTCCTTCATCCAATATAATGTTGTTTGGGGCAGCTCTACAGTTCTAAAGACGAGGAATGACAGTTGCGGTAAATGGACTATATCCAGGAAAAGGCTCTCACCAGGCTGCTTTAGTCCAAAGGTCAAAGTTTGCCATCTTCTGAAGACTTGTGATTGGTTTATTACATCTCACTCCTGCAAATTGTTATCTCAAGGTCTTTGCTGGTCATATGCAGAAAATGTTATAGAGTCACTGTGACCTAAGACAATGAGGATAGATTGGATAGAATATAGATACAAATAGATGTCATTCTGTGGAATAGCTCTCAACAAAAAGGAATTAGCCGCCCCTCCAACTCTATAGAGCTTGAACCAGATGTGTAATATCGGCAAGAGATTATTTCTACGTAAAGCACCTTGAAAAAAACGTACCTCCCATCAAGTAGCAGCAAGAATGTTGACCTTCGCAGTACCAAAAACAGGGAAAAACTGAATCTAGTTGAAGGCTCAGCATGGCACAATTTCTAAAGAAAAGACCTTTGTGTGAAATTCAACTCCTGTCAGATCTCACAAGCCAGGGCCTGGTTAGTACTGTGATGGGAGAACTTCTGGGAACACGCTACAGTGGGGTGGCTGGGCTGTAAAGTGCCAAACTATCATTGTGTCCTTAGGCAAGACACTTCACATACATTTCCTAGAATGAGTCAGGTGTGTGCGTGAATGATGGTGGCTGTAGGAGCCAATAGCACAGATTGATAGCCTTGCTTCTGTCCATCTGCCCCAGGGCATTTGGGGCTGCAGTTGCAATTTATGACTGCAGCAAACAAATTACGCCACGTGAAACATCTTTGAGGGTCTAGAAAAATTCTATATAAAACTGACCCATTATTAATATCATCAATAAGGATTTTAAGTTCTAATGAGCTCAACTGGTACACCACAGTTAGAGAAACACTGGTCCATGTCCATGTATTTATTATCCATGGTAAATAATTAAACTTGGTCGGCGTTGTTGTTTTAATAGAGTAATTTAGAGCGGAACCTTTTATTTTTTTTCAGATCCATTCCGGAATTGTTTGAGAAGAACATAGTACTTCCGGTTGTCTTGTTTTGAAATTCAGCTTCAGTGTTTCTATGAAGATGAGGAATTTTCTATTAGGAAATATTTGACCTAAACTGTTTCGCGTGTGTGATTATTTGTAAGATGTGTTAGTGCGTATTTGGGCTTGGTACCTGGGAGTATTCCCTCTGCTTTTACTTCCCTCCGGACATCGGACGTTTCAACTCGATCTTCGTGGTTCAGGGTGGACTGTGTTTTCAGACATGTCCACCCTATTCCCATCATTATTTCCAAGACTAACCGAGTCTTTGTGGTTCAATTTGGATCGGCCCTGCGTGGATGAAGCCGAATTACATCAGCAAGAGCAGCAGCATCAAACATGGGTAAATAATATTGTAAAGTTACATTTAGTTTAGTAGAATTGGTTGAAATCGGTTGCAAACTCTTAAGATATCTAGCTTAGATGTATTTATAGAAAATGCGTTTGTGCCTTCAGTTTTCTTTCTTCCCCTCTTTGAATGCACCGTTACTTGAATTTCAGTTGCAGAGCATTGCTGAAAAAGACAACAATCTGATGCCCATTGGGAAGCCAATATTTGATGTAAGACTATCTAATTTTATTAGCTAAAAGACACCAGTTTATCAATAGTTTCACTGTGTTTTTTAAACCCTTCAGACAGGTTATGAGGATGAAGAAGAGGAGGACGATGAAGACGAGGAGGACAGTGAAGAGGATTCAGAAGATGAAGAGGACATGCAAGACATGGATGAAATGAATGACTACAATGAATCACCTGATGATGGAGAGATAAATGAGGTGCTTTAATTGTCATAAAGTATTCTTCCAAGGCATTGTGTGTTCTGAAACAAACCATGACTCAAGTTTCGGTCTAAGCGGAACACAGTTCTTTTAGTCTCAGGCTGTAACAAGTTTCCCATATTCCCTTTTGGGATCTATATGACTAATTGATTAATCTAAAGATAATTCTGCCAACTAATTATTTTGATTATTAAAAATAGCCTCAGTTTGTTCTGTTGATATGGTCAAGAATAATTATGAAAGGATAAGAGAACTATATCTTAAAGATTTGCTTTATCTGTATATATTAACAATGTCTTTGGATTATTTTCAGTAATTGTGTTTGTTTTTAGGTGGATATGGAAGGACCAGATCAAGATCAAGACCAATGGATGATTTGAAGTCTATTGACTAACTTTTCAAGGACAATTTTGTACGACTTTTACTGGTAACTAATAAAATGTTTTTACTGGTTAAAGTGTCGCCTACAGAACTGTTGTAACACATGTTATGTGCCATCTCTCCTCACACTTAACAGCTGACTCTGCATGTGCAATGCTGTACTCAGCAAAACAAAGTTGCCTATAATAAAGACACATAATCTATGGAAACAGTCCTTTTGTGGATATTGACATAAAATAATCCCAAGGGGAGTTCACAAAGAAATGTTTGGTACCCGAAATGTACCATCTTTGTGGTGCAATCATACATTATGCGTCCCATTTGGTACTAATCAGTCCCAAATAACAATGTTCTTTATTTTTGGTAAAAACAAAAGGTTTACGTAACTCCCTGATATATTAGCTCAGCCATCCCATCTCTGATGCCTCTGCTATATTCTAGTGTGGCTCTGTGAATTTTCCATTCATATAATCCACTTTTGCGAATATGTCTAAGAAATTTTGGTGCTCCTGGAAAAAGAACATTGTCAGCCAAAATAATGGATCCCTTTCCCAAAAGTCCAGATCCTTCAAGCATCTGCAAATAACAAATAAGTAAATATTAAAGGCGTAATCTCAATGTGAAAATATTTTAAGTTTTGACATTGTCATTTGTTCACCTGCAGATCTGGGAGGTAACATTTTTTCCAATGATCCAAAAAAACAAAATCCAGTCTTTCCAATCCATAGTCAGATCGCAATCGAGGGATTACTTCATCAGAAGGACTCACAATTAACTCCACCTTTATAAAGGCACCCCCCAAAAAATGATGAGAAATAATTTATGGAAGTAAATGCTAATTACAAAAGCACTTACCGTGTCATCATCTAAACCTGCTAAACGAATTATTTTCTCTGCAATGGCAGCATTCCTCTGATCCATCTCAACACTGTAAATTCTGGCTCCTAGTGACAGGAATCTGGCCATCCGCACTGTGCTGTAGCCACAGTGAGTCCCCAGCTCCAGCACTGTCAGGGGACTCTGCTCCACCATAAGACGGTCTAAGATCTTCCCTACACATCAGGATGAGGTAAAACCATTTCTTCTGATAATTTGAAGTTGATTTGGAATACACTATTATTTACTGACCTTTCTTTGGTCCGATGTTGCTGATAAACTCCACTTTGGTACACCATGTATCAAAGGCCTCAAGAATGCTGTCAGGGTCTCCAGGTGTGGCGTGTGTTAAAACATATTCATAGGCTCGTTCCTCTCTGCTCAGGCCAGTAGAAATATCTTTCCAAATTCTTACCAAAATTGCGCGATAGAACAACAAAAAGAAGTGGCGATATCTGATAATCAATGTCAGCAGGAGTGGAATAAAAGCCAGTGCTATGGCTGGAGACACCATCCTAGAACCACACATATGTAAAATAAATCAACAAATGTATTAATGTTTAAACCTCACATCCATACTAGGTTAGTATATCCTCAATACATAAACTTGCTTGCACCACCAACTTAATGACACTCGTATTAAATTAACCGTACTCACCTTAGCAACGTTAAGAGATTGTTGTACTGCAAGGAGAACAGACTAGAATGACAGTGGTGTTGGTTAGAAAGACTAGTAGACCTGTGGGTATTAATAATGTATGCTTCATGTGGAATACACGTTCTTCAAATAGCTATACATTTTAGAGCCCAATACATATAATATATATATTACAATTTCAAAGAAGAGTCAACACTTCTAGCAAGCTGTAAAATATATTATGAAGCAATATTGCTGATGAAACAGTTGAGTAAGCCTTGAAAGGACGACACATGATATAGAAGCAACAGCAGGTGTTTGTCTGGGTAGGTTTAATAAGTGTCCAATTTCCTCCTTAGTCATGACTCATGATAGAGATGACTCATTGACAGATATGAGGCATTTAATAATTCAAATAACTAACTCACTCTAATGGAGACTGGAACGTAATGATCTTACAAAAACAACAAAAACAATTTTGCTCCCCTTATGTCAGACAATCCAACAGAAAGGTGGAATCGTGTATTAAAATTCAACTGAAATCAAAATGACCTACAATAGTGCAAATTCACCAAATCACTTAATGCCCTTGACTATAACAATTATTTGACCACATTTAGATAATGATGGGCTCTTATTGCAGAGTTTTTCATGAGTTTTTCCTGTAACAGAAGTATTTCAATTGTGTTCCTTTACACCCCTAAAAAAGTACATTATCACGTTGGTTACAGATTGTCCTCAGGGCATTGCTGTTTGAGCAGAGCTCTGATAAACTTCTTCAGCTCTTTGTCTTCTCTGGTCCACTTCACAAGGCGGGTGATGACCAACCTCCCCTCTTCTGCTTTAGCCAGAACAAGATACCAGCCCTGAACAGCAGCACTCTCGGCTTCAGTGCTCTGCCCTCCATCTTTGCCGTTTCCTGCTGTGCCTGACATCTCTGTGTCCAAACCAGGGCAAATGCAGCTGCTGCCCTCCTGGAGCCACAACGCGCTGTGGGCCATTGCACCACCAGTCCCTTCTGCCTTCTCTGCACCTCCTCCTGCCCACCTCAGGATTCGACTGCGTGGCGTGGGCACCAGCTGGCGGTCTCCTCCAACAGTGGACACACTTCCCAGGCGCATCTTGAATGCTGCAAAACACAAATGTTTAGATTACAGTGGATAATTCCATGCATTCTTCAGCACTCACTCACCATATGGACTCTGACAGAAGTTGTCCTGGATGTCAGTTTCTCCTTCTGCTGCAAGACTACAGGCATCACAAATAACGGTTCCTGCAATATAATGTACAGTTATAATACAGTTGTTTGTAATCCTCATTGAACATGTTAAAGGCAAACATTTATTAATTCGTTTTTGGTCCTGAATGTTTGAGTAAATGTTTGTGTAATGACCATGTGAATCTGATTTTGGACAGTGACATGTGGGGTGTCTCCTGAGTGAGTCAAATCATATCCAAACCTTTAATTGCCTCGTTCTTGAGCTCTTCATCTGGAAGCGTGTCACCCTCTCCAGTGGCTGGAATACAGAGTTCAGTTCCCCGTGGAAATCGTGTGCAATTAAACATCTCTGGCCATGGAAATCCAAAAGCACTCATAACGGGAACACAGCCATCTCGTACGGCTTCACAGAGGCTCCTACATGGGCTCACTGGTGCGCTGAGCTCTGGTAGACACACGGGGGCGAACATGGAGCAAAGAAACTTCTTAGTGTCCCGATGACAAAGCTTGGAAACGAGGGGCATCCATGCGGCAGATTGTTGTTGGGCCTCCCTCAGTGAATCATGGCCGAGGAGGTTTGGCAAACGCATTTGTCTGTAACCGATCCCGTGACACAGTACCAGCGTGCTCGGGATGGGTCTGCACACTGAGCGAACCGAAGAGGCCAAACCGAGTGATTGTGGTTCCACTCGTCCATGTTGAGTTGCAGACTCACTGTCTGCATAAGGAATCCCAAGTAATATAAAAAAGATCAAAGAGGATGGAAGCATTATTCTCTTAAAACCGAACACCGGGATTGTGCCCCCCTTTGCCTTGTTGCGACTAAGTAGCGGTAAAGTGTAAACAATGTGGTGTGGTGGAAAAAAGCCTAAAAAGTGTAGGCGTCCCCCTCTCCCACTCATGTCTGGAGACTGGAGACAGCGATTTACAACACTGCTGTTGCAGATGTTGCTCGGAAGACCAGGAAACACTCCTACACATCAACATGGACCATCCATGCACACGTGTTGTTAATTTTGACATAATTTTCCACAACATTTATTAAAAATGTAAACATTCGAATCGGGTTCAATAGACGCACTATTATAAAAACTTTGGCCTATTTGAAAAAGTCACATGACCTTTCTCAAAAGCGGAAGTAGTGGCTGATGCGTGTTTTAGCCGTCATGTGATTTCCCTGTTGTACAAGACGCTGTTTAACAGTTATTGTTTTTGTTTTATCAAAAATAATTTAACTCATAAACACGTTGTATGTGTACTGGGGTCTACGCTGTGTGTGCTGTCGTTCCCCCTCGGCCGCTGACATGGGTTGTTGTTACAGCAGCGAAGACAAACCCACAGAGGAGGTAAGCTAGCTGCTAGCATTCCCTACTATAGCATAACAATCATGTCAACAAATGCTGTAGGTTATGTATATAACTCATATGTGATAGTTATTAAACACATTCTGACAATTAGTAAAGACAAAATGACGGATGTGAAATTCTAACCCAATAAAACACCAGAACAGCACTTTAAACATGTCATATAATCGCCAACTTTAATTGACTTTATCTTTATTTTTTGGCATATGTATTTGGAAGCACTGCACTGAATTTGAACTAATGTTCACGCCACATTTTTAAATTGTATTTTTATTCTAAACTTTTGTTATGGTTTTAGGAAGAAGAGCACCTGATACCTCCAAGTAATATTGTTAGCAAATCTCCTAACGGGACAGACTGGAGCACCCCAAATGTCCCCTCAGCACGCACAGATGAACAGGCCCTCCTTACGTCCATCCTCACAAAGACAGCACAGTATATATACCCCATTTTGTACTTGCATCATTTAATGCTAATAACGTGCTCTAGTGCTGACATTGCAGCTTCATTTTAGGAACATCATCGACGTTTCTGCTGCAGATCAGCATATGATGGAGCCACATGAATACATGGATAGAGCCCGGCAGTACAGGTATTTTCAATAATCAACACTAAAGATACTTGGTCTGGATCATGCAATCCATGAGTTTCCAGCGTCCCATTTCATGCGCAATTTTGAGGAAGATTGAATTGTTCATCAGTGCAACAGTTTTGCAACATTTTACCTTATGCACATAATATTATCTTTTTATTCGTAATATTTTTTTCTTATAATCTCTGAAGTAATGCAAAGTTGTATGTTTTAACCATTAACATGTTTGCACACTTCTGTCTTTGGCACAATCTGAATGATTCTATTTCTCCAGTGTGAGATAAGTAAAGTCTATCTTCTCTCATCTTAAAGCACAAAACTGGCTGTTTTGGGAAGCAGTTTATCATCCAAAAAGACCCTCACGCTCCCATCCCTTACCAGTCAACCCCATCAAGTGCTTGCAAGTGACCTGGTGCCATACTCAGATGTTCAGCAGGTAAAGACACAATAACACATTATCTAATGCTTTATTTATTGATTGACTAGCATGGTTAATATACTTTTTTCTTTCAGGTTTCAAAAATAGCTGCTTATGCATACAGTGCAATCTCTCAAATCAAAGTGGATGCTAAAGAGGAATTGGTTGTCCAGTTTGCAATCCCCTGATCATGTTCACAACTTAACATTGTCACTCTAGTTTTCATTTTTCTTCACTTCAACAAGGATATCCATGGCTTTAGTCGTTCACCAACTATAGTTCTACATTATAAGAAGATAAATCATATATTTAAGTGCCCATCAATTATTTGCGTTGGACAATTTCATCATGATGGCTTTCACATTTGCAAATAAAATGCTTGATAAATAGATAAACATTAACTTAACTAATACCATTTGAGGTGCATCCCAATGCACATCAACATTTCATACTGATACATTTAAGTACGTGCTCCTATTTATACTATACCAACAAAAAATGCCATTCTGCCACTTGAGGTTTAATTTTTACTATTAACAATTAGATGATGAGGAAGCAAGCGTTGCATCTATGACTGTATGTGTGCAAACAAATGAAAAAACTTGGGTTGGCCTAAACATTTGGAATTATACTCCAATTCTATTCTGGACCACTATTGTATTGTTTCTAAAGATGTTTACGGACATGCATCTTGCATTAAATAGCTTTCAAAAGCCTTTTGTGAGAATGTATGTATGTAGTGACTGATTAGCCATGCTGTTGGTCAGTTTCACTGAGCCATGAAAAATAAAAATGAAAGATAACTGTTTTAAAAAAATATTGTTTTTTATATCCTCAAAGTGCAGATTAATAAATAGAGAACGTTTGTAACCATGTCAAATGTTAGTAGATTTTTGCAGTTACTTCTAGATTATTGTGACTATTCAAC
>JAPMNZ010936744.1:0-15774 GCA_029875035.1 Pomatoschistus microps | reverse complement strand
CCATCTCTGTGTGGAGTGAGAGACAAATGCCCAAAAAATAACAATTGTAAACTGCTTTGTGACTCTGGTCTGTGAAAGGCGGTATATAAAATAAAAATTAAGATGACTTAGTATACAGACCACTCAGTTGTATCCTGATGAAGCCAATGGAACAGTACGCCACAATGAAAAATCACAATACACTGAATTTTTTATTCTTTAATAAAAACATGTTTGAATAACGATTTAACAATGACAATTTGACAATAAGAAATGGAATGAAATTATGAAATGGTTTTAAGATTGAATGTATCAAGTGACATCTAGTGCAACAGCATTTTTCTCTCCTTAATTTCATAACTCATAAAGATCCTAAACATTAAAAAAGCACAATTATCTAGTCTAAAACTGAGCATTTTCAATTCACAAAATAAATGTAGTGCAGTCATGCAGAGATTAAATCTTTAGTTCATTGGTTATAGTTTGAGACCTCAATCAGATTGTCATCAGGGTCTCTGAAGTAAAGAGAGGTGATGGAGCCCATTGCCCCAGTTCTTTCCACTGGCCCTTCTTCAATTCTAACTCCACATATCTGCAAAACAAAGGTACATAAGTTTTGAACATGGATATGTATGGTAAACTTTGTGACCACTTTACATGAAGGTGTGCAGCCACATCTGCCAAAGGGGTCGTCGTGATGAGACAGAGATCTGCAGAACCTGGCGTAGGATGCTTTGCTTTCGGCTCAAACTCCTGACCCAGCTGATGGAGGTTCAACTTCTGCTGTCCAAAACCTAAAGCTTTACGATTACCCTAGATCAGTGACAAAAGAACGATATGGTCAAAATGTTACGTAAAATGTATGGGGAAACTCAGACTACATTGCAATTCAACTTACAATGTGAAACTAATGACTAAAGTGAGATATCCAGCATTTGTTATAATGAGGATAATTGCTTATAGCTTGTAAAAACCCAAAATGAAATACCTTAGAGAAATAGAATCTTATAAAAATAATTCTATTTCTCTAAGGATAGAGAATAATCATAATCATAACATTAATAACAAGGGCTTGTCATGCAGTGAGTCTATATCATTATTTTGAATTACATTTGGAGTTTAATTATAAAGGGTCCAAATATGGTCGAACAAAAATGATAAAGCTTACAGATGAACTACCTTAAACGTGATGACTTCCATCCCAAGAACAGCAGAATAAAAGTGGATGGTGTCTGGAACACTTCTGACGGTGAGCACCAGGTGGTCCAGGCGCGTCACCGCCACAGGACAGCTGCTCTTGGCTCCTCGGAGACTCTGAACTACTGCAGCCTGCTTTCAGAGCCGAGAATATATTATTATGTGTATTATAATAACAAACACATTAGCCTGAAGTGTGATGATCTAAAGTCCTTGTTTGATGGAGAACAGCGCCGCACTGTGGTCAAGGCGTATAAAAGGGAACATATTTCAGGAGACGAACATGGCAACAAAGTTAGAGTATTTCTAAAACACCCCATTCACAACATCGTGTATCAATGAACGAATATATGAGCACAGATTTTGTATTTTCAGCAGTGCCTTTGAAGACATATTCTGATGTAAAATAAAATCACCACCTCCACTAAACCGCAGACACACAGACGTGAAATCAGCGTCGACATTTGTATACAGATACGCATTTGTAAGATAAAAGCAGCTACCNAAAATGTCTCTGAAAAAGACACAAGCGACCCGCAGCTTTACCGAGCGCCATCCCTCTCCGTCCGCTGGCCTCTCACTGACACTTCCTTGTTTGACAGTCTGAGCCGGACGGGACACATGCATAATAATAATAATAATAATAATAAATCGTTTATAGCGCTTTTTGGACACTCAAAAACGCGTTGCATGTCTTTATTATTTCACTCCATACACGGTGGTGAAAAACTATACTTTAACCTCAGCTGCCCTGGGACACACAGTCTGTGCCATGGGCCCCTCTAACAACCAACCTTTTAAACATACAACACTTATTTAGGCAATGTGGGTGAAGTGTGTTGCCCAAGGACACAACAATTTGGCACTTTACAGCCGCTCCACTGTGGCACCTGGTGTTCCCTGAGATCTCCCATCACATGCATGTTTATAAGACAGAAGAAGCCCCTCATGTAGTTGATTCTGAATATATAAATAAATGTAGGCCTTCATACAAAGACACCCCTCTATATTAGACAGATTTGATGCATGATCTTTATTCTTATATTATTTAATAAAAAATGATGTCTAATTGCAAATAAATGTTTGTAGAAACTGTCATTAATTTCAATGAAAACACTCAATGTTACTCAACATTGTTTAATGATACATACATTATAGATTTAAGTGAACAAATGTAAAGTACATAACTGTGTAAAATACCAGAAATAAACACATCTCCTATATCAGAACCTTTAATATGTCAAAATTACTTAAGTCATTTGTTAATATAAAATAATAAAAGGCCCATCTGTCAATCATGTATTTCAAAAGAAAAAAAACATGTTATGTATTCTTTATTATGGCCCAAAATTATCTTACAAGCATATGTACAGCTAATACTTTAAAGGGAAAATACAAAAGAGAACCTGCTGAAAGCCTCAACACATACTCCTCACAACTGTCTCCCATATTTTTCATTCTGCCTGCGCCGATAGCTTTTCAGGTGCATAGCTGCTGTAGGACTAGTTGATTTAAACAGCATGCAAATCGTGTGAGCAGGGTTGAGTTACATTAACAATTGTCTTGCTAAAATTAACAAGTGCCATGTTTAGGAAACACCCCATCCGAATTGCATTACTACATTATAATTAACTAATGAAAGAAAAACTTCAAACTGATAACACTTCTTTAAAGACTCTCATGGAGGTTGGATACTACATAATTTAATTTGAGACTTATGGCCTCTAGCGCAGCTAGACCACACTCTCCCGACTGGCTGACACCAGGACAGCTCTGCGACAAATGGGACACGTGGAGTTCTCTGACAACCAACGATCAATGCAGTGAACATGGTATTCATGAGAGCAGGGCAACTTTCGAAGCTTATTACCTTCTGCATATTCGGTTATGCAAACACTGCAAGTCTTTAGGGCATCACTCTCACCAAAGTTGCGCATAGAGAGATTATCAATTTGTTCTTTGGTTAGTCCTTGGGGTTGGTCTTCATCATCATCATTTAATAGGAAAAAGTGAGCAAGGCGGAGGAAAGGAAGAGAACTGGGCTCCTCAAAACTAATCGGAGGCCTGGGTCTTGCCCGACCACCTACAGCTGGAGGAGGAGCGTCGCCTTCCTCTGAATTTCCCTCAACTGTCCGTTCTCTCGCCCCATCTGGCGCAGATTGCTGGTCACCATCATTTGCAACAGGGACAGCAGCCGTGGGTGCTTCACCATTATTAAGGTCAGCTTCAGCCATATCTGAAGCTGTGTTTATACCACGATTTGAGTCCGTTGAATCGGAGTCTGAATCCATGAGGTAGCCAAGTTCACCAAAACCAGTCATTATTTGACGAATCATAGACTGTAGTGCCATAGATGTAGCCTCTCCTAAACCTGCATCAGAGATCCGCCTGATGGGGATGCGAATGGTACTAACATAAGTCCTGACACCAGCACGCTCAGAACGTGAAAAAGTCCGGCGGAAACCACCACGCTCACTTTCATAGAGGAAGGTATTGTTTGAGTTCTGCGAGCGGGAGCGAGTGCGACTGGCAATGCTGTCTCTTTGCCGATTCTCCCCTGGTCGCACGCGGCGGACCTGGAGATCAAGCATAATGGTGGGAGGGCGTCTGCCAGTTGGAGTCCCATCTCCACCAGCAGCCTCCCCCTCCTGAGACTCAGGATTGGTGGGCTCAGCAACAGTTTCTACCGAAGCCTGGGGAGGCTGAGCCTCTTCATCATTAGGGCTCTGCCGGGCAGAAATGTGTTGTCGAGTCCGAGAACTTCCCTCATCCTGAGCTATAGGTGGATTGGCATTAGTGGAATTTGAGCTTTGAGTACTAAGTGATGTATGTAGGGTTGGAAGAACATATGGCAGTTCAAGTGTTAGAGGGGAACGACTTCTAGCTGTCCGTGCCCTTGTCCTGCGAGACTCAGGACTGCGACTGCGAGGTCTTCTCTGTCCCCTGCGTGGAGAGGGTGTCAGTGGAGATGGTACAAATTCTGGTGGAGTTTGTACAACAGCACTCTCGGGTGATGATGCCGGTTCCGGTAGTACATGTTGTGGAACTTGTTCAGGTTCAGGTTCTGGTTCCACGATTACAGCGAGCTCTTCAACCACTGGTTCTTCTACAACATCCGTCTCCATAGGGGCTGGAGGATCCGCACTTTCCACTTCTTCCTCTTGACCCTCTGGAGCCACCTGCTCACCATCCACAGCCAAGTTACGGTTTACACTGATTTCCAGACTGAAGCGAAAGTCGCCACTGTTTGGATTGGTTTGACTTACAGCTCGCCAGGACTGATTCCCACGATGACCAGTCCTTGTCGTGTTGCCTGTGCGCCTCACTGTGTTCAGCCAGTGTAAAAGACTATCTCCATTGACAGGCTCCTCTGGGTTTCTTGGTTGGTCTGCAAAAATATATAAGGTGGCATAAACGAGATAACACTGTCAAAATCAGAACATTTCAAATTACCCTTACCACCATCATCCTCTGCATTCTGTAAACCAGGAGCATTACTCTGTTGGTCCAGACCATCTTTTATTTGCTGAAGCCTACTGATCAACTCATCTTCAGTGACTTCACCTTAAAAATACAACAATAATTACACGCATTTGCATCATTTATTCAGCATACATTTGCTGTAACATCAAGTAACAAAACAAAAGCAATTTATCGGAGCACCAACAACTTGAGATAAACAGTGACAGGACAATACCAAAAACCTCAACACTTACCAGGGCACGCCACTGTCCACTCTATGCCCCCTCTCCCTCCAGGATGCTCCGCTAAAGGACGCTCCAAACTTATATTTTCCCTCTCAATCTCCTGGGACAGAAATTAATTGGACGCTTCAGTTGCCCATTGTCAGCTACATTCTGAGAATACTACAATTTACATATGTTTAACCAACTGATTTTAATTGAAGGCAAACAGCCTCGTTACTGAAGAGGACATAATCTGAGATTAAATACCAGCACACAATTTTAAATATATAAAATATTTACTGTCTTCAATGTGCAACAATAGAATGGAATGATTCTGTCTTATACCTGGTGTCCCCAGAAGATTGTTGTCTCTCATAAGACGGTAGTCCTCATCACTGAGGTTATTAACAAACTGGTAAAACGCCTCTTCTCTATCCAGGCGGTCGAGCTGACTTCTCCGCTGGGACTCTGATTGGTCACTGCCACTTTGATCAGTCCCGTCTGATCCTTCCATTGATGCAAAAAGTTCACGCGTGGTCTTCCACGAAAGGTCAACAGCTGCAAGCAAAAAGACGTGACTGTTCACATTATCATGCCTTACCAAGATAAAGAGATGGCTGAATTCACGTTAGTTAGAGATTTATATTTGGTATTCCCGTTTAAATTATATTGTTCTGCGGGTTACAAACAACATCAAAGCACAAATACAAGATGTTTCAGTAAGAAGTTAAAGCGTAACAGCAGTCATGTCAGAACTAGGGCAGGTTGTAAGAGATACAAACAAAATGGAATCACCTAGCATAGGCAGCTAACATTAGCAGTATCCCCGAACTGCGATGCGAAAGGCACAATCTACACATTTCATTAAAAAAGGACATGTCCTCAAAATAAGTAATACGAGACCATTTCTATGGATATAATTTACAAGAGTACGCCCACAATAGTGCCAACAACAGCTAACATTATTTCCCATTTTATTATTAGACTAGTTAGCCACTGTTAGCTTAGCTACAACATTTGTTGTTTTCGAGCGTTAGTTACGCGGTCCAAGCATCGATACAAGTGACACAAGAAACATTTGAGTGGACGTGCTGCGTCCTCTTTTCATGTGAACCTATGAGCATATAATTCACATAAAATCAGCATTACCACAGACCAACAGAGAAAGCGACGTCAAGAAATGACGTCCCAATATCTAACGTTAGCTAATGTCCCGTAAACATTGTGAAAACACCATCGACAGGTTAACGATACAGTCAACACATTATGACACAGATATACACGGTCGAATACAATACCGAGTTTGTGCTGTTTAAATCAACGTGATGGTCAGACGATGTTTGTTCAATTACTCTATAACAACGCTTGACTGTTTGTCTAAGTGCGATTGGTTTCCATTTTCTTTCTTCGGGAAAAGGGTACTACCATGGCCGTCTTCCGGATTGTCACATTTTCCCTGTATTTAAACTCGCAGGCAAAACCCAACCACAACAAACAAACCACAACACAACACTATATTGTTTATATGAATGGAACATTAACTATATATAATACTTGTAAATGTATTTATCTTGGTACAGACAAAAATAGCCAATCTTTCATCTCTTAAGTTACTGTTAATCTAAACATACGTGCAATTCATAATAAACTAGTGTTCCTTTATTATTTCATCCTCAATGTATACAATAACAATTCATTTTAAATCATATTAAGTGTTTTTTACTAATACTAGTATTGGCATCGTGTTTTTAAGACAGAATTAGCCTGGAAGACAAATTTCTGGGTTTAGCAATGACAGCATGTTTGTTTTCAGTGTGTCTGCAACTGTAGCGTCACTCTGCGGTACTGCGTGAAACTGCGTAGTGCAATCATGAAACTGCCCCCAAAAACCCCCACTGATGAATTAAAATAAAAGTAATTAATATACGTATAAAGAGAGAGAGAGAGAGATTTACATTTAATAGATTTGTCAGTATAATTACGCCTCTTGCATATTATTATTATTATTTTTTACTATGGGTGACTGAAAACAAAACGATGCTAATGCCGCCTGACAATTTTGGAGGCATATATCACAGGACCTGTTTATGGTGTGAGACAGTCTCTCCAGCTCCAATTAAGCATGCCAGAATGAGTTGCAGTGTGGACCACAGCAGCCCCTCTTTGAGTTATGGATGAGCAGTCACTCTGGCGATGCCTGACCCTGAGTGCTAATTAGATATGACATTAAAATAACATGAGCTGGAGCCAGACTTGTGCACAAATTAAAGTAGCTTTCATTGAAGGGTTTCAGTTACAGAAATGCTCTATTTGGAAAACTAAATCTCTATGTACAATGGGAAGAGGGCAGCTGTTTTGATTGATTGACAACACCCATTGATGACATATATGGGTGTTGTATTAATGATAAATATATTTACTATTACTTATGACTTTTACAAATTCACAGAGATGTGTTACAATGTAGTGCTTTATTCATTCCCCTCACTCACCATACTAGTCACAGCTGCCTGGGCTAGATGGAATGGGGTTGCCTCACTGGTGGTGCCAATGGACCCTCCAATCAATCAGTCATTTTCTCAACAGTTTGGATTTTTAACTACAATGACAGCAGTCTCTCCCTCAAGTGCGAAACAGACCCTACACGGTGTATCTGACGTCTGGCAAGATCAGGCTCTAACAAGCATCTTTAAATTTTGAGTTAAGAGTTAAATACATAGTTTATCAATCACAATGAATGATGATTATGACTGTTTTATATGACAAATACATTAAAAAATACAGACCAATTCTATTCAGAAAGCAGCATTCAAAATCTTATTTTAATTTGTATATTTACTCCATAAACATTATTACAAAACTCAGCAAGTTACCAATATTACATTATCACCATACAGGCTTGATCACAAATATTTAAAACCTTTGCAACAGTTACAACAAAACCAAAACAAAATAATACTCAAATAATTTACATGAAAATCTATAAAACAGCAAATTGTTCACAAATTATATTTTTTAAGTTTTCATTTTTTCTTGCTTATTTGTGTTTTGCACAGTAACACAACACTCCCACAACAAGATCATGGTCTTATTACAAAACTCCCAACAAAATGTAAATATTTCTAGTTTTCTGTTGATACTTTCATATTTTGGTTTTTAAAACCAGAAACTTGTCGCAGTAATATCCTTTCCATTGCCCACAGAGGCGCATAAAAGGTTACTCACACACACAAATACTTCACAGCACTTTCTAAGAAAAATATACACTTACAAAATATGTTACAAATTGGCACACAAAAAATATACAAGATTTTGTAGTGTCAAGAGTTCATTAAGATTCCTTCAGATAACAACTCTAGACAGTATATATAAAGCTCGGTAATCTTTTAATGAAAAGAGAAAAGTAATTTCTGATGACAAAGAATTATGAAGTGAAAACATCCAACGTAACGTTTTAATATACATTCATAAAGAGGGTTAGGTACCTTATATATTTTGCATTTCTTTTTTGTCAACTCTGGTAAACAAAGGATGAAAACAAAACAAAAAAGCTTTCTTAGCACCATTAACATGAGGCAGCTCAACAGTGGCACACTTGAGAACATAAAGAAGAAAAGTAGATCAAAATAAATATGAACTCAGATAAGTACATTCAATTTGACAATAGGCAGACATGAGAGAAGGCAGACGAGATGGGCGCGCAGCCCATGTGGAGCTTCCCAACAGCAGCTTGTCTGGGTCCTAACCCTGATTCACTAGAGAAACCAAACCAATGATATGATAAGAGGATAAAGAAACGATTCAGCCTTGCATAGTGCAAGTCTCAAATAATGTAGGTTGTAACCCAAGATTACCTCACCCCGTTTGTTTTGGGGGTTTGCTTATTAGTCTCCAAAGAAACACAAAAAAGAAAGACAAAATTAAAAGACGGCATCTTTCATTTGATATGGTAATTATTATGTTCTTAGATTTTCACATATTGAGCTTATGAATAATATAGTTATTTAACTCACCATAAAAATGTATTTGTTGATTGATAATTGTAGTGCAAAATAGGCTGGACTTGGGTAATACTGCAACAAATATTCATGTTAGCGTGAAGAACGTTGATAGATTTTCATGCTTCTTTAACTTGTATTAAGCACTCTGCCAGAACATCACATAAAACATAAATGAAGCACTTGTGTAAACATTTGATTGGTACATAATGAATGAAAACATGTCAGTACTTCGCAAATGGCGTTTTTGAACATGTAAAACATAGGACATCCATATGACGCTCATTCAAAAGAGTTTTCTTGAAATTACTGATGCCAACTGACTGGTTTCACATTCACATAACTGCAAAATGTCATTTCCTTTGCTCATTCACAAGTGAGCTGTGCAGAACCTCTACATGAAATCAACTTTACAGTACAAAACAGCACTTGAATGAGGCACAGCTCTGTACCTTAGACGTCTGCTCTTGTCTTCACGTGGTCCAGAAGAAACATGTTCTTCTGACAACAGCAAGCTTGCAGATCCTCCCTTTGCTCATGTGTCGATGCTGCTCAGTGCCAGACGATGGTGAGGTAAATTTAATTTGGCAAACAATGTGGGGAATTGAGGAATATTCATAGTCTTTCTGATTTGGTTTAGTGAGTGGCAGACTACCACTGCTAGCTGTTGGTGCCTTTCAACACAGAGTGAAGTGTCCCAAATAAAATATTCTTTCAGTCTTTAAGGATTTCTAACCCGAGCAGCCAATAATCCATTGGATAGAAAAGAGGAACAGCCAATATTCACACATATATAAGAGGTCATTTACACAGCATTGTTACTTTTGGCACATTGATTTTAAGATTATAATCATCTTTTTTGCAAATATTGCATGTCCCTGTACAACAACATTGACAAAAATACTCTGAGGGTGGAGCTTTTATGAACTTGCAAGGCATAAAAATGTAAATTTAACCAGTTCTCTTGAAAAGAAAGAAATAACATTGTTGAAAAAAGAACAGTAGTCATTCCAACGTTGAGGGTTAATTACATAGGTCTGATATGTTGTCAATACAAAATGGTCCCATCTTGTGTTTTCAAGATGTCTTGGGCTTAATATTGGCTCATTTGTGGTTGGTTTCTCTCTTGAAATGAGCCAGGCAGTGTATGAAGGACAGCAACAACAGGACATCCATATTCTGCATACAAAAAACAGATGGGGAGGGGGTGCGTAGATGTCACTTAATGCATTTGTGTAAAGAGCTACATCTTTAGGGAGAATGGGGAAAAATACAGGATTCAGGGGAGCTAGTCCTGCTGAGAAAATATGAAAACAAAGTTCTTCCAAAAAGGCGACAAAACTGTTATCAAGGCTTAATCTTGTTTTTCTTTTCAGACAAAATAAAAACAAACAACTATATAAACAAACAAAGCAGAAACAACAAAAGCAAGAAAAATGCAGCCATGGTCGTTTCAAATCTCAATCAAGCTCGACACAATCACTCCATAGGTAGTTTGCAAAGTACAAGAAAGTTTTTCATGCAGATATTAATTTCTTCTTCGGGGGGTCAAAGGAAGTGGGAGTAGTCAGGGGAAGGAAACGTAGTAGTCATGCAGCTCTGGCATAGCGTTGGTGTGGGTATGCATTGGGAGAAGTTTGAGCAGGTACTGGAGGGGGAGTGAGAAGGGGTGCGACAGCCGCTGATAAGAAAATATTACCTCAGTTTCTCAAAAGAGGTCATCAGTGCTATGTCTTTATTTGGGTCTCTTTCAGCTCGCTTCCCCTTCAGCGTTTCAATGCGAGGGAACTTGGCACTGGTCTTATGGCGGTACAGTTTTTTGTGTGCAGGACCAGGGTTAATAAAGTTGGGTTTGTCAAACATGTTGCAGCCAAGAGCGAGCTGAGGAAAAAGCGGGTGTGAAGGATTGAACTTCGCCTGGTTTTTTCCACCTTTTCCGCCTGACTTTCTGCCACGACCAGCCCCCGCCAGCACCGCACCTTTCTTTTTCAGGTCGGCCTCGGTACCTGCCAGTATCTTAAGTGTTTTGAGGTTGAGACTGTTGGCCTCAGGGGATATGCAGGCCTCAGACATGGGGTCCCATAGTGGCTCAATGGAGGCCATCATGAATCTCTGGACCTCTGCCATCCCCGAAACGATGTTTGACAAGATATTGGATGGCTCCTCAAACTCTCTCTGGTCATCACCAACCAGACTGTTTCCTTCGGACCAACTTGTTCCAGACAAGTCCCCGGTTCCACTTTCTGACAGGCCAGCTCCCTCTGCTTGGTTCTTGGCAGCCTTACCCTCCAGCATGGCCTTTATCTTTTTGGTGGAACGTGAGCTCTGTTTTGAAGTTTTGACCTTGTCAGACTTGGGAGCTCTTGGAGTGCGGGGTTTCTTTGGGCTCTGTCCTGCAGGCTGTTTGTAGTTACCTTTTCTCTTTGACTTATTACTTTTGGCACCTGTCTCATCAAATTCTTCACCTGGCAAATCTTTTTTGTCCAAGTTTAGGACATCCTGACTATTGAAGTTATGCAGAGAGAACTGCCGGTCCTCTGCAGGATAGGGGCTTGTTGTGTGCTCTTGTTGCTGCATAACGTCACAGTTCCACTTTCCATCTCTATTAGAGTCCATATTGATGTCACTTACATTGTGATACTCTCCACTATTTCCAGGAATCTTAATCTCTCTGCCCACCACCTGTGGGGATAAGTTTGGCGTCTCAGGAGGCGATAGCTCAGACAGTGATGAGTGTCTGAACTTGTCAGGGGTGAAGTTGGAAATATCCAGCAGGTCAGAGGATTCCCTGAGCGGGGTAAGAGAATCCACACTTTGCTGAATCAACACTTTAGGACTGCAGTGAGCTAGGAAAGTGTCTCGGCCCTCCTCTTCCTGCTCGCGTTCACAGGACTTGAGGCTCAGAGAGCTGTAATTGCTAGAGGAGGCTGACAGTGAGCCTACTGAGTCATAGCTGATGAGCCGGCCATTGTCTGTGCACAGAGAGCCTCTCTGGTATTGCACCTGGCCCTCTACGCAGGCTGACTGACATCCCTGCAGGTCTGCCCCAGGCTGAACGGCCTCTGTCAGGTAGCTCTTGTCATAAACCAGCCTGTCTGCCGGTGGGCTCAGCTGGGTGTAGTTTGACACTGGCAGCTTGTCACTCAGTGGCACAGCGGTGGAGAAATTATTGGGTAAGATTGGCGTCTCAGGGGTGTCCGGTCCAAAGTTCTGGCTGTGACTTCCACAGAGCTGTGAGTGCCACACAGGGGTAAAGCTGGAGCAGTTTTGAGGGGACTGTTGGAGTTCCGACTCTGAGGGAGGAGACAGTACACAGCTCTGAGCGAGCTGTAGAGAGGAGAACTGTTTCTCCTCTAAGGACAGCCCCAGAGGAAACGTCTGCCTGGAAGGCTGCTGGGAGAAATAGGGGAGGTTGGCAGCAGCAGAGGAGTCGGTGGCATCTAACAGGGTCTGCAGGTAGCCCCCCGGGATGACAGGGACACCCGCCTCTGCCTCCTCTGTAGAAGGAGCTTTGTCAGGGGAGCAGGAGGATGAAACAAAGGAAAATTGCTCTTCTCTGGATGTTTGAGCTGTGCTACTATTATCAGGGAAATTGGGTTTGACTGGGGCTGAGCTGTTCACTTCCTCAAGCTCAGCAGTGGGCTGCTCTGCCTGTGCTCCTACAGCAAAGGCATCTGATTCATTTGTCATGCTCCTCCCCTCCTCCTCTGCCTCTTTCAAGCTCCTCAGCCGTGCTTCACTTTTGAATTTTTTTATCCTGATTGTTTTATTTTCTCCCAATCGTCTTCTCTCTCTCTCCTCCCTCTCCTGGGAGCGGCTCTTGGCAGTGACTGTGTATGTGATAGGGTCTGTGTCTATTGTGTCAGTGAGGTCTGGGGATGCTATTATTCCCGCCAGAATGGGGGTGACACGTCTATTGCCCTGATCAGAGAGACAGGAGCCCTGTGTGCGTACTGATTGCTCCACAGCATGAATCCTCTGAATCTTAAGCCTGTTTGCAATCTTGTATTTCCTTTTGGGATGACTAGAATTAAAAAGACGGTGGCGTCCATTTAGATGTAAACCACATTGTTGTTTATCTTTGCCAGCCAGCTTAAGCTGCTCCTGTCTCTCTCTTTGCTTCTGCTGCCAGAAATCCTTCAGTGGAGCGAGTGTCTTATATTTGTTTACAGTGTCTGCATCTAAGCTCACAGTAGCATCTACTGGTTCCAGCTTGCCCAGCTTCACTGACATGAGCCGCACTCCCTTAAATCTGTTAATTATGATGTACTTTATAACAACAGGAGGTTCTTTGCGACAAGATTTCCTCCGCTTTTTGGGACACCAGTCCACATCCTCCTCCTCTTTCTGACCTACAAGACCTTTCTCCTTTTTTTCTGCATTTTTCTCACTTTCTATCGAGTCAACATCATACAAATAATCATCGCTGTATCTAACCTTTCTCTTAGAGCGTAAGCCATAATTAAGAGGGTTTGATGGACTGAGAAAACTTGAGTGACCCTTTTTATATTTTCCTTCTTGTAGCGTGTCAGAGGAAGAGGCAGTACACGAGCTGTCGTCACTGAACTCCCCCGACTCCTCTGTAGAGTTGAAATCCATTAGGTAGCTCACTTTCTGAGTGGACATGGGAGACCCCTGGGAGCCATCAAGAGGGCTCCTACCACTGCAGTCCCCAAGCTTGACTTCTTGTCCTGACTCCAGTATTAGTTCATCACTTTTAGCCTCATCCGCACTCCTCCTCAGAACGGCTGCCGCCTCCTCTTTTTTGGCACAATTGGCCAGGACACTCGGGAAAAAGTTAAACTGGGTCTCCTCTTGGAGCACATTTGTTTTTTCTCTCATGTTATCCTGAAAAGACTCGTAGCGAATCTTTAGAGAACAAACATCACTGCTTAAAGTCGAGTCATCATCTTCGTCATCAAAGAGATTATCAACATCTTCCTCAGAGAAAAGATTGACAGACAGTTCATTTTTTGAGCAAAGGTCAAGCAATTCAATTTTGCTCTCACTGATGAATGACTCAAAATAGCCCCAGTCCTGGCCCGCATTAGCCAAGAGCACCTCCTCCCCGCTCACTTTATCCAACAGCAGACCTTCGTACAGGTTCTTAGCTGTTGCCTCATCCTCTGGGTCGTCACAGTCTACTGTTGTTTTATTTCCATCTGCCCTCTTGCCCTCACCTGAGGCCTTAGGCAGGGGGAAGCTAAGTAGCTGGTCAGAGAGGAGCTGTTCTCCAAAGTGACTCACAGCCTCCCCCGCATGGCTCAGGCACTGAATGTTGATGTTGTTTATGTCGGAGAAGTCCTGCCGGCTCAAATCTCCTATTCTCAGCCCAGCGTCCACGTCGGGGCCTGCGCTGTGCTCGTGCAGGACGCTGGCTATGGGCGCAGGTTCGGTGGCGTCGCGTGTCTCTATGAAGCAGCCGATGCAGGTGCGCGCCGGCTGCAGCAGACACTCCTCCGTGAGCGCGCCCGCACCTTCAGGCTCCATCATGGCGGCGGGAACTTTGGCTTTCGGGGACTGTCCTGACGGGCCCCAGGAGGAGCCGAGAGCAGACGTTGAGGGGGGAGTGGGGTGGAGGTGCGGGGTCACACTTGCAGCGTCATGAGTGGAAGGGGTGGAGGGGGGTGCTGGCAGGGGGTGGGCAGGAGACGGGGAGGCTGCGGTCCTCTGGTGCGCCAAAGCCCCTCGTGAAGTGGCAGGTGGAGATGTGGATGGAGGGAGTGCAGCAGCATCGACAAGTCCACACAGACTCAGATCAGCACTCTGCTCACATACCCCTGCAGAGAAACACACACATTTCACACTTTTAGACAAAAGCTATAACAAATGTCAACCTTTCTTTGTCTCCATTCTGGAGTTTCACTGACATTTCTTCAACACTGCTCAAAACATTAACCCACAATTAACCTATTTTCACTCAAAATGTCAATTTCGGATGCCAACTTTAATTGCTGATTTTTATGCCTTGGCTTAAACTTTTGAGATATTTGCATAGGCAGGATGTCAAATGGTCTTTATAAAGTGATTAAAGAGAACATATTTTGCTTTTGTCGGTGAAACTCATAAAATTATAATATAATTATTTTATTTCTCTAAATCAATATATGAGATAGACTCAATACAAGAAACATGATAGAATTGTATAATGTTCTAATTTTCTGAGATGTTTTATTTAGTTTTTTTTACAAGAGCCAATAATAATAGGCTCATGTGTGTAATGATTCATATATTATTTTCACATTACATTTCAGAAGTTACTGGACTTTTGAGCAATACAATAATTTGTATATTTTGACTTTTAAAGTAAAAATCCAAATACACAATATATTGATCATATTTCCCAATAAACCACGATCAAACTTGATTGTTAAGACAATAGATCAGAAATTGGAAATTAAATGCAATAATATTCATGCATAGGTCAATTGTGACAATATTTGTAATCAGTTGAAGATGTGCAACAATTAAAAGCGACAGAAGCGGGCCGTGGCAGCAGGCTGAGAGTGTTGTTTGCTATGGATAATTAGATGAGCGCCGCCGAGGCAGGTACGTTACACATGGGACACGGCAGGCCCATATGTTGGAGACTGAATTTACACCTGCCTTCTCCTGCACTCAAAACGGATACAGCCTTGCACATATTACATACAAGGACTACATGAAAAATATAATACCATTTGTAATATGTGTCAGTAAATCAATGCCATAGCTAGAACTATAACATGTAATGGGCTTCAAATGGAGAAGCAGCAATTCAGATTTTGCAGCTAAAATCTGGAAAAGTCTTCCTGAAAATGTGAGACAGGCTTCAACTCTGACAATGTTCAAATCCAGGTTGAAAACATATCTGTTCAGCTGTGCAAACAACTGAAGGATTGTATCTTCACTCTTTTAATGCACTGTGATTATTG
>JAPMNZ010936688.1:0-11480 GCA_029875035.1 Pomatoschistus microps | reverse complement strand
CAATGTATAGAACCAGGATACAGGCTATAGATACAGTGCAGAGGCTATATAACCAGGACACAGGCTGTAGATACAGTACAGAGGCTATATAACCAGGACACTGGCTGTAGAACTAGGACTGAGGCTGTGGTGCAGGATGGTGGAGGCTCCCAGCTCCTTCTACTTCCATATTGATCTTAAATGAGGAATAATTTCTCAGCTAGCAGAAGCATACCATGTCTATTTTAGCAGTCCTCCCTCACATGGGACCAGTGCGTTCCCACATGAGTCAGTGTTGTGTCCCGATGGGTTGTCCCTTCTCACCCTCTGCTGAGATTCTGCAGCTCTGTGTGAATCATCTGACCATTACTTTCCCCTCACTAAACCTACGGGTCCATGCGGCGCAGGAGGCCTATTAAGCCTTAAAACTGCCAATGCTCTAGACCCGTGTCGTCATTCACAAGCTTGAGTCACTGAAGGGAACGGAAATATGCTGAGATATGTGTATCGCTAATGGTTTGAAATATGAAATGGCTCGTGGTCGTTTACCTTTTTACACAATGTTATTTTTATAGGTTTATTTTGTTATCGAAACCTTGCCAGTGTTATATATTTTTTTGCCATAACATTTCTATTGTCCATAAAGACCAAACCTAAATAAGGACAGTAGATACAGTAATGTAACTAACAAGCAAATTAATCAAGATATTCCACTTTTACATCCAAGAACCTGAATTAGACCCTAAAATAATTATTGTCCATAACATTTTCAATTCAACATATTGGATACAACATTTTTATTTTACTTTCCAGATAAAGTAAGGGTATACAGTTGACAAAATTATTCATTTTAGGGGGAGAAAATAATCAATATATACTAAAGACACATAGATGTTCTTTGTAAAATAAAAATGAAAGCTCCAGATCCATTCTTATCGTTGCTCAAACATGTATGTCAACTTTTCATATGTGAAATATGTTTAGTAGGTAGTATGTTTAAAATAAGCTGTTTCTTTATTATTAATTACAGAAGTGCAGGCCAGTTCTTATTAGCATGCACTGTACACCTATATTAGTCTGATGTGAATGTGCCCTTATTACATGTTAATATAGCTTATATGGCACAGGTCCAAATAATAACAGTGGAAACTATATTTATCGTTTAGCAGGGTCACCGATAGCAACCACGTATAGTATATCTGCTTGAATCTGTAAAGAGGGCATTTATATGTTAATAAGTGCAGTAACCTCAGCTGCCAGAACAGAATCTCTCTAATGCAGTTGTGTTTTTCATGTTTATAAGCGGAGGTTTGCAAAGGTCGCTGTCGGACGTGTTCCTTTGACCCGCCCTCTTCGTGTCTGTTCTCGTTTTAGTGTGAGCAGAGCTTCAGATGTTATGGTTGTGGTTTTAAATATTAAAACTTCTGTCCGTAACACCTGCCTCTATTTTGTATTTGCATGCATCTTTACTTAGTTGTATGTAATATGCATAAAGGATACAAGACTGCAACATGCAAGACTGATTTTTTCATTTTGTTTGTTATGGGATCAAAACATAACCGTTTTTTGCATGTTTTTTGCTTCATATTCACAGAAATATCAGGAATAATAGTATTTTCCTCTCCCACTCACAGGAAATAATTATTCCTTGTTTGGCTAGTTCTGTGCCAGGGTAAAGAATGTTAGCATCGTGTTGAAGGGTCAAAATATATACAGAATAATGCAGAATATTTGTGAAGTGAATCAATGAACTATTTAAGGTCGCTTTTGGATCTTGCACAGACTGATACATGCTCTGGGCACTTTGTGTGACTTTATTTTAGATAACTCTATAATGACTGCAGAATGTTATGTTTACAAATTGTATATTGAAGTAGTTTCAATTGTTAACAACTCACAAGCTACTAAACAAATAAGAGTACTGATTTTTTTTTTTTCAAATGTGTGTAGAAAATACATAAAGACCAGGATACAAGTAATACAATACTAATATTGAAATTAGGTTTAGTTTCAACCCTTCCTACTCATACCAACCATCACAAATAACACACACACACTCACACACACTCAGACAAGACATGGGGCCAAAATTCTCCCATACTCTCTCAACCATGTCTTTAAAATAGAACCTCAGAAGTTAAAAGCCAAAATCAGACAAACAAACATTCTTAGACAATAATCAAGTATATATTTGTCAATCAGATAATTGATAATCAAAATAATTGATTTGTTGACTGATCTACAGAATATATGTCCACATGTTACATATTTAAGAGTTTGCATGTTCTCCCCGGGTCTGCGTGGGTTTAAAAACATGTACAGTAGGACCAGCATGCATCTGCGTGGACTGAGAGGAAAAATGGCAGCAATGATTGTAAATCTCTGTGTGACTCTCTCTGTGAAAGTCGCTGCATTAATAAAGATCACTCTTTTATATCCAGCTTCTGTGACTCCTATGTCCAGGTGAAGCGGGAGCCCTATGCCTTCCTCTGGGACATGGCGGTGGTGGAATACGCCGCTCTGACGGACGACGACTGCACTTTGACCATCGCAGGGAACAGCAGGAGCACGAGAGGCTACGGCATGGCCCTGCAGCACGGCAGCCCCTACAGAGACCTGTTCTCTCAGAAGTATGTGTGCAATCACATTATGCCGAAGCAGGTTTCAGCCTGGTCCATCTTGGCACAATGTGGACCGCGAGCCAACAGAGATCTGAGACATTACCCGTTTGTTTCAGAGGAGGAATTTACCAGTGCCCGCATGTGTTTGCTCCTATAGGGAAAGACACTTATAAATAGATAGATAAGATGGATAGATAGAAACTTTATTGATCCCCGTAGGAGAAATTCAGGTGTCCAGTGGCAGCAAAAACACATCTATCCAGACAAACAACGTATATAAATTGATCATTCTAAAAAGCTAACAATAGTCATAATAAGCAACAGCTCTTCAGGTCACAGCGTTTGGACCATTTTCTGCACTCTACTCCAAAGTAAGATGCTTATGGATATGAGAG
Organism: Pomatoschistus microps; assembly: GCA_029875035.1. Classification (NCBI taxonomy): domain Eukaryota; kingdom Metazoa; phylum Chordata; class Actinopteri; order Gobiiformes; family Gobiidae; genus Pomatoschistus; species Pomatoschistus microps. The sequence goes on along the minus strand of JAPMNZ010936688.1, from coordinate 8,485 downwards.
TGAGAGACTTTCAGCAAATTGTCTTATTTTATTGCAAAGATGCATGTTTCAGTTAGCTGTGGCAACTATAGCACCTTAGCAACACAGAGCATTGAGTGAATGAATAATGCTCTCAATAATTCACTTGAATGTCACACATATCTGTATTTACCTTATTCAGCCCCACATTTACATTTGTTCTTTCATTTCAGTTCATTTCATTTGAGAAATGGAAAAGAGTATACCACTAGAATATGACAATTATTAATTATGACTTCCTGGTTGCTGGCTGATGGTGACATCACATGGTTGGATGACCAGAATAAATGAGGAGAAGAGGAAACTAAATTCTCACAATTACATTTGGTGAATCATATTAAGCAGAAGTAGCTAATTGGTCAGTAATGACACATGTACATACTACAGTTTTGTGTTTGAGTTTATTTTAATTAAGTGTCATGCACAAAAGTCTGGGCTAATGTGACACTGAAGCAACAAAGTCAAATGGCTACAGACCATTTACAAACGTCAATAAACAGTCATTTACAGCAAACATCTCATACAGGATATACAATCTTTTGTCTCCTTTCCCAGGCTTAAACATCAAATGAAGCAAAGGAAAAATCTTTGTTATGATACATCCAATTCATCATATCACCCTCAGGCCACCAAAGAACCTCTGTATTAGAAGCATCCTAAAGCTCATCTTCAGCCACCCGCAGGTGACTGAGGATGAGTCTCAACAAAACAACCATTGTGTCATAAACTACAACTTTTGAGATTTTGTTCCATAAATGTCCATGTCTGATGAATATTTGTGTCAGTGACCTCACGTGCTGATGTGTGCAGGATCCTGGAGCTGCAGCAGAAGGGGGACTTGGACATTCTGAAGCAGAAGTGGTGGCCTAAGAAGGGCCGCTGTGACCTGCAGAGCCACGCGGACGCTCAGCCGGAGGGGCGGGCCTTGCGGTTGCACAGTTTCGCGGGGGTCTTCTGTATCCTGGCCGCGGGCCTGCTCCTGGCGCTGCTCGTAGCTGCTCTGGAGACATGGTGGAACAGTAACCCCTGCCGGAGAGAACAGCCCAAAGAGGTGACCGCAGACTCCACCGGTCTGGGCCCGAGCCCCGGCCTCCTAACCCAGAGCAGCACGGCCGCTCCCCCCGCCCCGCCCAGGCCCCGCTCCAGACCCCGCCCCCTGGGCCCCCCGGTGCTGCCCAGAGATGCCACTGCCACACTCTACTTTATGGATCCAGCAGGCGCTGACGCCAGCCCCGATTTAGTAGAGCTGCAGTACACGCAGTTATAATAGGTGTGCCTCTGAGCCATAGCACAGACATCATGTGATCATTCTGCTCATGTGGGAGAGAGATGGGGTGCTCCTAGGGACTCTCTCAGTGACAACACACATGCTAATCATAGTGGTGACCACACTTAAAATAATGCCAAATGTACTTCGGGGTCAATGAGCACTTCAGTGGTACAATAGCACTTTTTAGCTAATCCATTCAAGTCTTAACACTTTAGAGTTCCAAGTGCATCCTGCTGCTGTTGACTGGGCAGCCCCTCTTCAGCAGGCGGGTGTCCAGGCAACAAGGCTTGACATGGATCCCTAAACTAAAGTGTGAGCACAGCACATGCTGCACTGTTTAATCCTAGAGCCGCATGACCAGTAACCAAATTACTATTACTACCACTCCCAGATAGACTCCACCCCCTCTAAACCAGTAACTCAAATGTATCCATTCTCTTGGTACTCTGACTTACTGCTCTTGTTCTGTCCCCTCATAACTGCCACATACAACCATCAGAAGCATCTATGTTTCATGTAAAGTGTGCTTTATCTGTATGATCTATGGATCTATGAATCTAAATTTCCATTGGTTAAGTATCAAAACTCTTACACAAAAACATAAAATAGTTTGAATACAAATTAATATGATTTTCATACTTCTCACTCTGGTACTATCTAATAGCATTAGTGTAATTGTTTATCCAGCTGGCCTGGTGTGGTTCAGTGGTACGCCATGGTTGTACAGTCAGCTTGTTATGAGAGCACTTCCTGTAAGTTAAAACCCCATTGAAGCCGCTCTAACTGTTTCCATGGTAGACTATCGTTATATGTCAATGACTGGAAAACTCACAAGTACATTGATATATAATTACAAGAAGGTTGTAGGCACTTAAAGCAATTCTTCTTGCTGGATGCTCATTGGCTACGTCAAGACCAGAAGGCGGAGCATGGGACTTGGCAGGGTTACATCATGCGCTGTATGACTGTATGTCATCTCACCCCATGGTCTCTCCTGTTTCCTCTGCATGTGTTTCTTTGGAGGTTTGGGGGCAGTCCAGATGCAAGCAGGCCCCAGACATATCCTCTTTGCAGAGTGGACTGCTCCTCCCTTAGCACTGTTTCATACTTTAGCATGTCTCTCATTTTGTTTGTCTAAGCCGTAAGCCTTATATAAAACAGTTGTAAATAACTCAACATAATTATAAAATGCATTATTGTGTAATTTAAGTACTAAAAAACAAAACCGTTAGGTTCCATATGTTTGTGACTTTAGCCATCATCTTGTTGTCACCATGTGCATCAGTGACTTTTGTGTGTTTATTTTATTAGAAGGATGGGATCATGTTGGGATCATGTTGGGATCATGTTGGGATCATGTTGGGATCATGTTGGGATCATGTTGGGATCATGTTGGGATCATGTTGGGATCATGATGTAGAAGGTTGTGACAAACGTCTAACCATGTCTTTGTTCTCCTTATTTCCCCTCACTATCCCTGCTGACCATTTGCTTTACTCTATGCTCCATTCTTGTGCCATTCCGTTGCTTTTCCCTTCTCTCCTCTGCACTCACTCCCATCATGCACTGCTGTTTCTCAGGACAAGGAGATGAACCTGGAGCAGGTGCACCATCGCCTCAACAGCCTGCTGGACGATGACCTGGCCCACAAGCAGCTCCCGGGACAGTCTATTGAGATCTCTGCTCTGGACATCGGCAGCATGCAGCCCAGTCAGTCTCTGGAGGCCCTGTCAGCGCGGGACTACCCTCCCCACCGCGGGGGGCCTCTCTCAGTCACCTCCTTCCTGCAGGAGAGCCACGGGCCAGGCCGGACACTGGGCGCAGTGGGAGGCCGAACCCTTCCTCTGCCCCTCAGCAGTGCCACCATGCCCTCCATCCGCTGCAAACATAGGGCTCCTAACGGCGGGCTCTTCAGGCAGAGCCCCCTCAAGACCCCCATGCCAATGTCATACCAGCCTGTTCCCGGGGGGGCCATCCCCGAGGCCAGCGAGCCCAGCCACGGTACGTCCATCTGAGCAGGACTCTGACGGACGCAGCTCAGCCACGCCACAGAGAAGAGTATAAATACAGAGGATTTTTATTATGACAGGTCAGCGGACACTCTGACTTTCATGTACATATTTGTAAGTACAAAGAGAGAGAGACGCAACATTAAAAGTGTATTTTGAATATTCTCCAGCGTTGAGTTTAAAAAACACAAAAGTTAGAAAAAAAATGACTGAATGGGTTTGTAAATTTTGTTCTAAATGAATAAAGGTGACAATTCTTTGTGGTTGTTTTCTAAGTGCCAAGTTCAAAGCTGTTTTCTTTTAGATCAACATTAATTGAATGTACTGTGAGAATCATGACAAAAGACATTTCACACTTCAAAGACATTGGAAAAAAAATTGCTTTGTTTCATATGAAAAATAAAAAGTTTAATAAAAAAACTGTGAAATGTGTGTTTCAAATATTTATGTGAAATGTGTCGGCTTGATTCTGTTGGTGACGTGTTGTAGAATCAGGTAAGACAACTATTATCACAAGCAAAAGTCATTTAAAAGTGAAATTAAACTTTCCTGGTGGTGGACCTGCCTTTTGCACAGGTTCTGTCATGTGTTGTTTTGAGCGCTGGCCTCGCTCTTACCCTTCCCCTCCCCGCACCCACGAAGCTATGGCCCCTCACTACCCCCTTTCCACTACCCCCCTCCCACTTTTGTTTACGGGGCTAGCGTCTCACAATATGGATTGCACATTTGAACATGGATGGCGTGACCATAGAATTATAGAACCGAAAAGCGCAGAGGACGAGACATTCTTTTGGATGGATGTTTCGTTGTGTAAGCAGTATCCGGTAACGAAGACACGGGAAGTTTCAGGTTAGCCTCTGCCGCTAACTCAGCTGTCTGTGCTAACAAGAGACCTGTAGCTTTTCTCAAGAAAGTGGGGGCCAGTGGTCCGCTGTGATTGGTCACAATCTGGTCCCGAAACACATTCTCTTCTTTGTTGCACAAAAACTTGATCTAAAATAAAATGACACGCCAGCTCAAATCAGCCCAAGTTACATGTTAGATCTCTGGAAGGTTAGGGTTTTATTACAGCTTTTTTCAGGCGCTAAAAAGATCCATAGGTGAAGAATGTGCATGTTCAGAACCAAACTGAGCACATTTTCACGCAAAGCAGTAACATGTCAATCAGAAGAAGCCGGTGTCAGAACACTTCTCACAAAGCGGGTCACCACCAGGACAGGATTAAAACAAAACATGAAAAATGACCACAAATGAACTTTTAACCGTGTGCAGCATTATGAATGTCTTTTTTTATGGTTTCATGAACTTTGATATCCGGCCCAGAACCTTTGGACCACTTCCATGCCACTATTAGCTTAAACGAAGTGAATTACATTTCCGTCCGTGGGGGAAAGGGCGATAATTGCTCTCTCCCCGGGCCAAATGAGGTCCACCTTCACGCTCTCCCAGTCTGCAGGTGTCTCTCTACCTCCCGGGCAACAAAGATCCCATACATTACACAGACAGGACCCACACCAACATCACCTGGGATTGTGTTGTTGTGCGTTGTAAGGCCAATTTGTACTCGACACAACATGTAACCTGTAATGCCCAGAGAGCCAAGAGAGCAGGGCAGTAATGTGGAGCGATGGTGACTGTAACCAATTCAGTGTAGTATAGGACCTGTCCACAGCAGCCTCCCAGAGCAGACAGGAAGTGCTGTGTGGTGCTATAAGCCGGAGCAGACAGGTTCAAATGTGCCCCATATACTGTATATACCACCGGATCTGACTCGACACTGAAGGCTGTGGACGCTGTGGCTGGATTTTCCCATAACTAAAAGGTGCTTTATTTCATTTGATACACCATTTTAATTATAAAAATATATTCATGTTTGCTGCTGGAGTATCTATATTTTTTGTTTCATATATGCATGCTTTTTTCACGACATAAAGAAAGTATTAAACTAATCCAATCTACTTTATTAATCTAGCACGAATTATAAACATGTTGCACAAATAAAAGTAACAGATTTAAATATACATGTTTAAATGAAATAAATTAAAAAATGTATATATACATAAATAAACAAAGCATACAAAACATAAAGACATAAAGGACCACACAACTCATGTGATGTTAAAAGCCAGAGAGTAATTCCAATGAGGAATCTGATTTTGACTGCTTCAATTCAAACCAATGGAGGTTTTTCTTCACTTTCAATACATGCTGAAACTGCATCAAAGTATGAAATACAGATACATAATGAATACATATTTTTTAATGTTGATTCAAATTTCTACACAAGTCAGATTTTGGTAAGTTCGATCCAGCTTTAAAAAAAGAAACTGCTTTGCCACAATTAACAGTGATGTAATGTGATGTTTTTTATTTGTAGTAAGAGTAAAGAAAACATCAGGAAGCAGTAGGTGGGACAAACAGGATTTATTTTCAAAGCAATGGTATCTTCATGGCAGGAGACTTTAGAAATGAGTAAATGAGAAAGTAGAACAAGATGAAAGATTTTAAGATACATTTGTGCAATACAGATGTGCACAAAGGAAGTGAAGACATGTTTATAATTAACAAACAATGAATATAAAATAAAAATGAATAGAATGCTGAATACACATCTTTAAAGAAGAGTGTTCTTATAACCTCTTCTTCTTGGAACACAGCAATCATTTTGTTATTGCAAAAACATTGTACGTTATTGTTATTTCAGTTTTCAGACCGCTGTAATTGCACAGTTACTGTTGTGTTCTGAAGGAGCGCTTGGACAGTTGTCATTTACTTATTTTGACAAATATGGATTTGATCTTTGAAGGTTGTTTTCAAACACAATAATTTGGTGAAGAAAAAACATGAACGACATTTAAATCTAAAACAACACTCTTCAGACGTTTCATTACGTGTCGTTTTAGTTCATATCACATGCATTTCGTGGCCAAGTCTAGAATAATGGAGCCATGTTTTTGTGTCTATAATGTCATTCTTCTCGACAACCTCGCCCGGGGAAATGATGTCCTAAAAGCCTTTCAAAATACTGTATATATTTTCATCGCCCTTGAAGACGAATCAAAGATTCCATTTTATTCCAATTAGATGGAAATGGTAAAGCAAATGCAAATTACAGATGGATAATTTGGCAAAGCAAAATAAGAAAGGACACTTAAGTGATTGCCAATGGGAACATTGTGCAATTCAGTAAAGTTTTGAGAAGTGGGAAATGCGCCAATAAGAAATGTTTTTATAACCATGCCAAAACTGAGCAGGCTAATCCAGTTGGATGTTTGTTCAAGCCCAAAATAGTGCATTTAATTTCCAGTATAGGACAAAAATATGGTCAATACTCCTACTACTATCTCTATCAGTAATAGAAACCTACATGTTGTGAGCCTGGCTCCAGAGCTGCACTTCTGGCTTCTGTTGGAGTAAATATGTTGTTTTCAAAACAAGGTGCAGTGAGAGCCACAGGTTTCCAAAGAACTCTTTTAAAAGCACTTTCCAGGCGTTGTGCAGTCGCTGACCCTGACTGTGGCCTGGTCACTCTCCAGTTGGACATCTGCCTGCCTCCAAACACCCTGCTCTCCATCTGCTGCCCCCTCCCCACAGCAGACGTGTGTCATGAACAGTGGGCATGAGGGCTCGCTGCTGGAGGCCTGATCCTTCTCCCGTTACGTCACCTGTGACTGTGTTCTGGAAGAACTCTTCACAAATGTTTGAACAGGGAATAACTCCCTCTGTTCAGACTCACCTCGCCTGTAGAGGGGGATTTGGCACTCACACAAAGTTGGCTGAACTCTCCCAGGACGTGTCTCTTCGAAGGACAAACATGATTGTCTTTGTTTGGCTGTGCGCAGCAGTACACATGTGAGACTGCCAACAGGACAACACGTACAAGGGTTCATAACGCTGATTTGGAGCCGACAGGCCGTGTTAATCTGAGCTTGTTCACCAACCTGGAGTTTATAAGCTGTCAATTCAGACACTACACAAGCAAAAAGTACTCAATGTCTTCAATGAATCAATGAATTATCAATGGAGCAGTGCTGTGCATTTAGCGCATGTTAGAGATGTTTTACTTTTTTCACTTTTGTGTGGAGTTATTGTCATTGATCTTGTGTTGTGTGCATGGGTGACATGGACATGTTTTCACTCTGACACGTGTATAGTCATATAGAAGAGTATTCTTGATCGCTCTTTCCCCCGTACTTTGCTGCCTCCTTCCATCGACCGCTGTGTGCCTGTAGAGCCACACCCGACAGAGATTTCTATAATAGTACAAATACATGTGTGTGTTGATGGTGGGCAAATGGGCCAGTGCCACAGATTGGGAGCCTTGTTGTGCCGGTCTACACCTGGGGCAGCAGGATAGAGTGGATTACCACAGCAGAGTCTGGACTGATGATTAATAGCAGCAGTGTCACGCTTTGACAGGCTTGGATGTGCCTATAAAGAGCATTACCAGTGTTTATGTGTAATATACTTTAGTCCCTGCAGAGGGACCAGACACAGCCCACATATTTGAAGTGAAGTCTTGCTTTGTTGTTAACCTCATCGTCAACATTTTCCACGCTCAGGTCTAAAAGCCCATTGATTTGAGTACAACTTTTAACTCAGCCTGAAAGCTCACTCTTTAATAATTAGATGATATTTGTCTTCACCACAAATTAGGATAATGAGACTACGTCTATGTATGTGATATTGGTTGAATCGTCCAAGAGAACGATACATGATTAAAATGTAAAAACCCTTGGTGGATATTACTTAAGAGGCACCACATAATTAGTAACTACAATTGTAAGCACCAGGGAATTACGAGTCTGTATTGTAAAGTGTAATCATTCATTTCACTTTCAACCCCTTTAATATTCAATTTCTGGGTGGGGTGGGGGTTGGCAATGGGAGCAGCCACCCAATGCTCAAATTGCACCAGTCCCTCATTGATCTTCCTGCAGGTGGTGGGTCCACAGGAAGATGGCTGCTCCTTCAACGGTGACACAGCCTTGGTCTTTCAGCGGGGGCTTCGGGCAATGTGGGGTTAAGTGTCTTCTCCACGGACACAACGACAGCAGACGTGTCGAACCCACAACTTCCAGGCCCAGTGGCTCTACCAACTGAGCCACTGTTGTCATCCTTTTCTTTTAAAATAGTTTTCATAAATAAGTGGCTCAATACACTTATTTTTTCTGATTTACTATATATA
>JAPMNZ010936685.1:0-18328 GCA_029875035.1 Pomatoschistus microps | reverse complement strand
GCATGTTTAGATCACAGACTGTAAATATCAATATTAATATTAGACGCCACTATTCATTCTAAGCACTTAAGAGTGTTATGTATTTTTTTGACCACATGATGGCGTACTGGAGCATGAATCTCCTCGAGCCTTCGAACCACGGGCCTCAATGCATCATGGGACTTCACATTGCATCACTAGTTTGCACCATGACTGAGCTCACCATGCCAATTGATAGGATCCTTGGCTTTCAATATTTCATGTAGGTAAAAGAAAAGTCATATTTAGCATTATGCGAGACACCAATAAAGGAAAGAAATTATCTCCTATTTCTCACTAGACTTTCTCGACACAGTTTTTGTTTTGATCAAAGAAGGTCACGGAGGAATGCCAGATGGTGTTACATCAATATAAAAAGACCGTCTGACATTCATCCAGTGATATAGCTTCTGCGGTGCAAATATATTCATAAGATTAAATGCGTCATTTTATTTGTAACGTGCTAATCTTCTGGCGGTAATTGATCGTGATTAACGCGCTAAAGTCCCGGTCCTAGTGTAAATATGTTCTTAATCCGGAAATATGATCAATTCTACATTTATTTCAACAATTGGGGATGTAAAGATGATTAGGTTAATTGATATACTTGATTGTTCAGGTCAGAATATACAGCATCTCCAAGCACCAATGAATTTAGAAGGATTTGCACACATGTTATAAAATCTTTCTATGACATGTTGTCGAAAAGTTTGTACTCTTTTTGGTCAACAATCATGAATATTTGTTGACAAAAGTGTGACATTACTATCTATGAGTGGATCAAGCACAAATGTGTCCTGAAAGTTGACCATATAGATGTAAATGTGATTTTAATCTTGAAATGTGATAACTTTTGTGCATATTTCTACACAAATGAAGGCAGTGTGGTACCTTCTCCGCTCTCCATCCCCTCAATAAAGACTCCTCCACAGTGGGGCAAAACCCAGTATCTGCGGCGGTACCGGTCCTGTCCGTACATCATGGCGCGCAGAGAGTGAGAGATCTCGTACAGCTTCCGTCTGATTTGGTGATGTTGCTGCAAAAACAACATGTTACAAAAACAACATGTAACAACACTGGAGAAACAATATGCTGCTTAATATCCAATGATTATTACGGTTAATTACCAGGCAATGCTAATGAAGTCATTTATTGAACAATTGAAACCATCAGTAAAGAAAGACTGTGATAATTCATGAAGCACACCAGTGAAACTAATTTATATTGGACAAAAAACATTTCAAAGCTTTTCAAAATCATATTTTTCAGAGAATGTAATTGAATTAAGCCTCGTGTTAAAGGTTCAAGTGGTGTAACCCTCTCCTACAGTAATTGTATGGAAAGCTTAAAGCGATACAAGACTAATCCAGTAAGCAGTAATATGGAAAATTAAGCATTTCTCTAATTTATTGCCATCCCCAGAAAAGCCTCTTATCGATGCATTGTGGTTATTTTGCCATAAATTCAAACAAAGAGTACATACCTTGGCGAGTTTCTCTATCTGCTTCTCCAGTTCCTCGATACTAGTGGCGTGATCAACGTCATCCTAAGGAAAAACATATATTAAATGTTTGTTTCACAATGAGAAGGAACAAGGATGTGTCCATTTGTTTAACAGAGATATGGAAAGATAAAAGCTTACTGGACTTGAATAGAAGAAACCAGTGTTAAACCTTGACTTAACATGATTACATGTTACTCTGTTAGATGGAAGATTATTCCATTGCTTTCATGTAAGTGTAATTCAATAGGTTGCGTTCATGTTGTACAATTGTATTTCAGTTGGAGGGCAGGTGCCAATTAGCCTTTCCAACCAGAACCACAGGATAAAAAAAAAAAATCATATAGTATTCTCATGAGAATTCATCTGGTAGTGTAATGTCAAGTGTCGAAACAACTCTATGTTTTGAATGTTGTCACCACTTTTATGATAAACTAATCCAATCATGGTTTGTATGGACTGACAAAGAAGATGTGGAACTTTGAGACAGTTTTTGTTTTATATGGATTGACCCAAGTATTACTGAGACATCGGCTATAAACAAAGACACTTTCCATAGATACAAATGGTGAACTGGGTGCAGATCTGACTGCCACCCCCCGACCCAGAAATGGATTAAAGGGAAGAAAACGGATGGATGGACAAATGGTTTTCAACTGCCTCCCACCAAAATGTAAACGATTGACTCTTTGGAATGGAGTCACGTTATTCTGTAGGTGATGCATCTACAACAAGAACTAAAATACATGTGGACGCCTCACCTCGTCATAGGCTTCCATTTTCTTGACCTTTTTGATCTCTTCTTCCTCATCATCATCATCATCATCCGCTTGATCATCGCTGTCGTCGTCATCATCCTCCTCATCGTCGCTGTCAGCCATTTTCCTCTTTCGTTTTGTGGCGGAGGATGGCGTCCCCACTGACTGAGTCTCCTCCACACCCACACTGGCCTCTCTCTTCCCTGTGCGCTTGGCGTGGATAATCCGCAGTCTTGAAAAAGGGATGATTAGGTTAAACCTCTGGTACCTAACTTTTTTCTCATAAAAAATACATGTTCTATATATATATTGATCCCAAGTATTAGAACTGTTTATTTATCTCTTTGAAGCCTGCCTTTCTAAGATTGTTTCTTTTGGGAAAACTAAGGTATTCATGAAACAAACAAAACAAATTGTTATATTATATTTTTCAATGCCAAGAGGGGGTTTAGAGTTCCCTATTGTCTACTGAAGGTTTCCTAAAACAGGATGCCTGATGTTTCAAAGTCCCGTTCCATTGTCCAGGAGTCACAAAAATACCAGTCTGTTCTCAAAACGGAGAGTGGACACTTACTTCTTGAGTTTCCCCTCCATAATGATCTTGTCTTTCCGCATGTTCGCCATCTGATCCAAGCTTTTGTCAATCTCACTGTAAAAGAAACGCAATCCGTTTAGCCGTGTTTGTGAAGTTACCCGTTTCTATGATGTTGGCAAAAACTGAAACATTAAATTAGATCAAAGCTGGGGTAAATTGACGCGTATCAATACCCAAAAATAAGATGTTTGAGCTTCTGTGCCTACAACAGTGTGGTGATTAATTTTATTGAAAGCAACGACAAATTATGGCTCCCTGCAGCAGCGTTATTGAGCCTTTCCCACAGCATCAATAAAACATACCATTACAGACTAATGAATAACATGGGGTTAAAGAGGCTTCATATCACATCCACTACAAAGGCATTCAATAGTGATCAAGTACGACGATAGCATGTTTGTTAAGAGTTTTATGAAACTGTTGAACATAACAATTACATTCTTGAGAGTATGGCAGCTCCATACAAAGAGACGATCAGACGAGTTCACTTCTGCATCATCACGGCAATTACTAATGTGGCACTATTGAACGGGTTGTTTGAACACAGAATTCTTCAAAATCATTTAGTCATTGTGACATTTGAACACATATATTTTGTCCATGATGATTGTAAAACGACTTTTAATAATGATAATAATAATAATACTAATAATAAACTAGGTCATAATCAAAACACAGCATTTTCAGACGGAGAAAAAATCAGCATTTAAGATACTGTAAGATAACATAAACTTTATTGATCTCACAGTGGATACATTTACTCCACTGTTTCTACTCTATAAAGCTGGGGTACATAACTTTTATCATTAAATAACATATTGTGTTTGTCACAACAGCATTTTTGTTGTTGTGAACGAATCAGACCCAAAATGTTATCTTTTTTGGGAGTCAGGATTTGATGCTTTGATTTGATGTCATAAAACGCATGTGAAAACTCGTAATCAAACCAGACTAGAAATCAAATTGTATGATTTGATACTTAGGTACCCCGGATTTTAAGGTATTGATATAGACTTATTATACTTGAATTATCCAAGCATTCTCACCTGATGACGGCTTTACTGCAGGCCAGTTCGTTGGCGAGAAACCCCAGGATAGAGGCCTTCTGCTCGGGCGTGTGAGCTTGAAAGGCCTTGGTCTTCAGACTGAGAGCCAGAGGAGCCATGTCTGTGTTGGCACAGTGAGCTCCCATGTACATCTGCAGCACCTCCGACACATTGTCCCGGTTAATGCCCACATTGGTCAGGTGGTCCCCAAGCATGGTCTTTGTCTGAGAGAAGAGCAAAAGTTGAAGATGTTAGTATGAAAGCCAGGATTTATTATGGTTACACCTTCAGAAATTCCAATTGTCAGAATGAATATTATCTGATTGAACATGGTTTGGGGATTATTCATCAACAATACCCCTTTGTTATCTCAGATTTAAGTACTTTTCTGAGGGTTATAGTATTGGTAGTTTATCTCTTGATCTCTTCAGTTTTTACACAGGGCAAAATCATAACAGCAGTTCTCTGAGGACTAAACAAAACTGAAAATTAGCCATTGGTCAAGCATCTACTGTCCTTTAAGAAGATAAAAATGTGCATTAATTTTGGCTATTCAAAAAGAAGACGATTTACTTTGCCATTTAATTTTTTTGAAAGTGAAAAAACATCTTGAATAGATAATATACGGCGACTGATGTACTATAGATTAAAAAAATTCCAGAAAGTCCTCACATTAGCATGGATGGATTAAAAACAAGTAAAAACTCTGCTGCTAGTAGTGAGGGCACATTAAAAAAAGACTATACTATCCTTATGGTGTGTGAAATATACACATAAACCTGAATTCTACTTTTATTATGATTATGATTATGAACAATGTAAAGTGAAGCTTCTTTTTTGCTTCTAATCCTAACACTAAGGTTGAACCATGACATCGCTGCTTGTTAGGTTGGCCTAATTAACTGTACGCAACAGTGACTTTGTTCTTTTCTCCATGCTGGTCAGAACTGACCTTTTGTCCAGGCGGGAGACCCGGATCGCAGACAGCCAGCGACAGCATTTTGACAAGCAGGTCCTGCACTTGGCCCATGCTGTCGCCCACGTTGAGCAGACCCTCCTGTAGCATGCCCAGAGTGGGGACATCTGTATTCAAGTCCAGCCCCAAAACCTTTCCGAAACCCCGGAGGAACTGCATCAACATCAGGCAGTCGGACACGGCGCAGCCCGGCAGGATCAGACCAGGGATCCGGGAGAACTGTGGCAGAGGCTGAAGACAAGGAGGCACTGGTGAGACTCATGTGACCTGCATATATTCTCGAAAAACCACAATCTGAGACAAACTGATATTGATGCTGTGAAAAGCCTTTTTGATCTTTTCGTCTGTCTGAATTTTTAAACGTTCTTATGCACAACTACTGTTTTATGTTTTCATATTATACTGTATGTGAGCCTTTGTGTCCAAGTAATATCCCTTGGGCGTGAATAAAGTTGATCCAATTCTAAATATAACGTTTTCATAGATTAACTCTAAACATGGGGTAGTGTTTCAGATTTAAGCAGCTAAAATCTAGAGCCGACTCACTGAAACTGTGAAACAGGCTCCTACAATGTTCAAATCCAGGTTAAAACGGTTCTGTTTAGCTGAGCATACAACTGAAGGACTGTATCTTCATTCTCTTTAATGTACTGAATATTCATGATTTTATGAATGGCACTTTGAGTTGCCTTGTTTATGAACTGCGCTACACAAATAAATTGGCCTTGCATTTCCATTATACCCATTTTCAAGGTTGCATCCACGTGACATTACAACATTCTAAAGAGCCATTAGTTTATAATCGTGTTGGAGGGATGCTGAAAAATCTTTTCTGGTAGCAATGGTAAATGTCAGATGCTAAGACCCTGTAGTCATAGTTTAGAGCTTATTTCTCTAGTTCCTGGGCCGATCCACATGAAATAAAAATTCTTCTTTGTTGGCATCTATGATCTAATTATTTCCTCATAAAAGTGTCTAGAAGTGATGACAATATTTAAACATATATGAGATGTTGGCCACTAGAAAGGACTTTCAGACAAAAGAATAATATGGCGGGTTTGTGAATCTAATCACTATTGACAAAATGATCTGGAAAAACAATTAGATATTTCACTTAATTCAAGAATTGCTTCTTTTCCAGCATTATTGGCATATAAATATATATAGATATTATTCAAATCCTTAGTCTTATTTTTTCTGTTTTACTGTTGTACAACTAGAAGATTGGGCATGTTTCAGTTTGTTTTTTCATGATCTATCTGCTGCAGTACTTGGGATGAACCACATGAGGGCGCCAATCTCCACAACCAAGCACAATGAATAGAATTGAACATGACAGTGTTTACCTGAGTGATGAGCCCATAAAACCGCTCAGTGGTGAGAAAGACACATACTTTTCTTTTCATCTTCACTGCTAAATGTTTACGCCATTGGGGGCAGGGCTGTTTGTTATAGATTTACTTTGAAATACAGTATTTGCCAACAATGATTTACAGCTTGAAGATGACGTTCTCAAATGGTGATAATCAAGTATTCTGCCGAGGATCTCTATTGATCCACAGAAGAAAAGTAGAATATGTTTGTTTTGTTCATACTAAATACAGGTGGCGTATGGCTCATTAAATAAAGCCATTCTCTTCAGGAAAACCAATTCAATATATGGACTACCTTATGGTCAGAGAGACACATATCTTCATTTGGCTTCTTCAGCTCTCGGGCCAGCTCTTGCTCCAACCGCCTCTGCTCCAGTTTACGCTCTTTGTTCAAGCGTTTTTCGTCCCTTTTCTCCTGCCGCACGCGCTCTCGCTCCTAGAGTCAGAGTGAAAAGGAGGGGAAAAAAAGAAAGAAAAAAAAGTTGAGGCGGCAGCATTAGCAAGTGGAGAGTGTGTGTGCGCGTGTGTGTGTGCGAGTGCGTGAAAACAGACAAGAATGTTTACTTGACTTTGCTGAGCACTGTTAGAATTCAGACTAATGCTGCGGTGCATTCAAAAGAAAAGTGCTTGAGGGGCCAGAATCTTTTGACTTGGTAAGTGTGCAGAAAAAAGTGGAAGGAGGGAGAGAGTGCGTAGAAAGAGAGAAAGTAGGAATCCATCTAGGGAATAATGACTTGGGTTCTTTTTTATGGAGTGGACACTGTGTCGGCTGTATGCATATGAACTACCTCTGCTTTCTTGCGAGCCTCTACAGCTTTCATCAGCATTACGTGTTGCCGCCTCCTCTCTCTCTCCTAGAGTGGCACAAAAACATAGGCACATTAAGAAGCTGGCTTTGCGCATAAAGAGACAAGTGCTGTCAATGGACTAAACATCACATTTACTTCACTATGAGGCATTCATTAGACCGAAGACCAAACTTTAACACACACAAACTTCACATGTATACGACTTTAATGTGTGGTGGAAGCGCACGTGAAGAGTACGTATGACAACCAAAAAAAGCAACACAGAGATGCAGTACAAAGTAGATGTGATGACAAGCTCAAAAAAGGAAGCAGCTGGATACGGTGACGGCGCCATCCAAACTAAAGCTGACACAACAAAAGCAACAAAATACGGGTTGCCAGAAATTGTCTGATGTGCCGCAGAGAGCGGAGCAATCAAATAAATAATCACTATGGAGTCGAGTCTAGGCTGATGCTTTAGTATTTAGTTATGGTCTGACAGGTAGACCTCAAATGCAACATCATTTAAGAGAATTTAGTTCAGTTATTAGCCTGGTAAAGGGAAAGACCTAGACTTGTTTTGTTTCTCTTGATCCAGAGTGTTCCACAGTGCACTGCAAAGGTTAAAGGATTCACTAGCTGTTGCCTATCTCTCCATTTGATCTTCTTAGGTGTACTGCTCCTCTTTTTCGGGCTGTTTTTCCCCTGCTGTGATCCACCAAAAATCTAGTGTTCGGGCTTGCCAAGGACATTTCCGACACATACAGAGAAATAGGCACGCTATTGGTCTGTCTCTGTGATAAACAACACACAATGAAGTCCCTGTGGTTTCGATGTCCTCTTTTAAAATCCTCTAGATGATACTCAATTAGTCCCTGACAACTCTGACTAGTCTTTTTATTTATTAACTGCAACATATCAAGCCAGTTTGTCCAAAATGAATGGCCTGTTTTAAAGGCACAATTAGGTCGAAACCATTAATCACTGTAAACAAGAAAGGCAGATCTTTTCAGTTGTGTTGTTGAGTGAAAGGGCTACAAGCAGGACAGCCAGGCCGAAAAGTGCTACACAGAATCGCACTTGTCCCGATGGTGGAATTGATTTAACCATTATTCAACCTTCTGTCAAAAGTTTACTTTCAAAAGTGGGTTTATTGCTCCTTTTAAACTCCCGGGTGCAAGCCGCCACATCCACCATAGAAAGACAACATGATTCTCTGTAGCAATTTCCATGTTTTTGTGCAAAGTACAGGAACAGTGAATGGCAGAGAGGCCGGGGGCGGGTTAAAAATGTCCAGCGCTGAGTGGACGGCAGAAACAGATGCACAAACAGTCCGGGCCGAAGTCTCAAGCGCTCATGGGAAACGCAGGCTACTCCTACTTAGACAATGTATGTGATGGATGACACTCTTCCAGTGCACTTTAGCCTAGTTCCACCAAGAAGTACAGGTGCAGAGTGGTTCAGAGTGGCATGATGTGGGAGCTTTAACAGAATGTTCGAAGATAAATCAAATTGCTATTATTTTGCAAATCCAGTAGGCACATTTGCATTGTTGTAGTGGATAAAGCAATGTTATTCCCTTTGTCAAAACAAATTGTCCGTCTGAACAAACACAAAACAAAACCTTAATAAATATGCAACATTTGTTTTTTCTGCTTTCTTAGCATACGATTTAAAAAGTTGACTATTTTGGGATTAATTTGATTCCAGTGAGGGTTACTCTTGACCAGATGGAGTGGATACAAAAAGCGGCAGTGAATGCAGACTTGAGGACACTTTGCTCCCACTTTGAGAATAGACATATGCCACCCCAACCCAAACCATACCATGTACCAGTTGGTGGACGAATGGCTCCTGAGACGGTGAGAGTGGATTGGCTAGCAGGCTTTGCAATGCATTCTGAGTAGAGGGCAGAGGGTGGGGGAGGGGACAGGAGCCTGCTCTGTGACAGGGTCAGCCGTCCCTCAGGATGAGCAGATGGAGGCAGCATACTGACTCGCTTTCTCTTTTGTTGGTTTTGCTGGAAAGCCATGCAGAAGAATGTAGTATGACAGCAGCCAGTGCTACACTTAATGCATTGCTATGACAACCATAACACAACCAGTTACACGATGCAGGTGTTAGATGTACAAAAATAAACATACCCATACCATATCTAGTCTATGCCTCTCCAACTCCTGGCAGAAAGAGTTGGCAAAATATTATGGAACAGAAAGCAAATCCAATACCATACAATATGGCATTAATGAAAAATAAGACTCAATTGTTTGCTTGTTATTATTATTATTTACACCCACACATCCCTGCATTTACCTCAGTCACTCACTCAAACACACTTGGAACTCCTATCAAAGTCAGACCTGACATATTGGTTTTATTTAGCAGTAACTATTATGTTGAAGAGCCTAAGAGGGCTGTGGTGAACCTACCTGATGTTTTAGGATCTCAGACTGCTGCCTCCGCATCTCTTTCTCCTTGAAGGAAAGAACAACGATTAGTGAAAATCAATATGCTTCCATAGGGCCAATACCAAGAAAACCACCTCAGTCAGATGAAATGTGAGCCCATTTTAAAAATATAAGTACTACTCTACAGCTGTGGGTTGAGGGTTTGAAAACTTGCGATTTTGGGAATTGGCAACTAACTACCTCTACTCGATTTGGGATGTGATTAACTTTATAAAATAAGAGATACATTAGGGATTTATGCTGATGATACCTTTATGCGTTTCTCAGCTTCTAATATTTTGGCATTGGTGGCTTCTTCCTTCTTCCTGCGTTTTGCCTGTGAATACAAATCACAAATAACGTAAACAAGCACATTTCAGTGTCGTTTTGAGTGAAAGCATTGTTTCACTTTGGCTAATTGTTTGCAGTTTTCTGGCTCGGGCAAAGATTTCATGCCCCTGTATGCCAGTCAAATTTGTTAAACACGGCGAATGAATAATGTATCTCTTTAATACGTAATTGTGAAAATGTTGAAGCCTCCCGTTAAGAGTGGCTTGCCAACCGTGTCAACTCAAAATTGATTTAGTCCTGCTAAAACACTTTGAAGCTCTCACAGTATAATTGTGTGTGTGCATTTGTGTGTTTGCGAGTAAGGCAAACAGCACCTTTTTCCCTCCGACCCACTTATGCTAAACTGTTACTGTTGTCTGATGAAAAAAAGACTTTTCTGTCCAATTTAAATAAGGTCTGAAGACGCAGCAACACCCATTTTAATATTCAACAGCCGTCAACCAAGACCAATTTAGCATTAGTTCCATGTGGAATTATGCCTAAGACGACGCAGCTCCCTCCATTGCATGCCGCTGTTCAGTAATGAGCTTTAGGAAGATTAAAACACTATGGACTGAGGGCTACAGCAGCTATCCAGGAAATGTTCTGCGTAATCAGAGGTGCTCTTGGATCTGATCCCATACCTCCAAAATCTGCTGCGCCCTGAGTTCCTTCTCCATTCGAATCTGCTGAATTCGCTTGATCTTTTCCTGTAAATAAAACAAAAGCTTTATTTTAATCAAAGTAATGGCAAACATCTTTTAGAATGTCTTCCTCTGGATGCGGTAGTTTTACAGTTTTAACGTTGTGCTTTGAGGAGCGCACACGGGGAGAGACTATGCCTTCTGAGACTGCATAAAAGAGGAGAAGGGTTTTTTTTTGCACTGCCCACCTGCTGCTTGAGGATCTTGATCTGCTCTTTCTGTTTCCTCCTCTCCTCAGCTGCCATGATTGCTACAAGAATAAAGACAATGTCAAATGGTTAGAATATGCCAAAAATGTTCACGTACGTAGAATACAAATGCACACTTTACATTGTCACTTCAAAAGACATGATTTATTAGTGTACAAAACATTTTACTAATAAAATCTGTAAGCTGAAAATAAATCAGAAATATTATATAGTGGATCTAGTTTGAAAGCAGTTTCATATACATGCCATGTCTCTCTCAAGAAGAGTGTACACATTTTCATATTTCATCTTGTGCAGAAAGAAAAAACAAAAAGGTGCATGCATAATGTCTGAGGGATATGAGAGAGAAAGATTAGAGCTGAGGGAAGATTAAAGCTATGCTTTCAAGTGATTTATATAAACATGGACATACATACAAAGGCTATATTAGAGGCGGCAGTGGCCCAGAGGCAATGCAGGTCTTTATATTACACCTACTTAGATGAAAGTAATACTGAAGACTGACCGTATAAAAGTCCACGGCCCCATTCTTCACAAACTCTGGCATATGTTAACTGCAGAGAAGATTTAGTTTACCTTGCTGTTTCCGAGCTTCTTTGGCTGCACGCGCCATTGCTTGCTTTTCCAGTTTTCTCATCAGTTTCATCTGGGCAGCTTGTCTGGCTATTTCTGCACACAGCAGAAACATTTGCATTGTCAGTGAGAAATCTATACAAAACTCTACTTCCCAGAGTGTTTTAAAGCACATTCAATCAGTTCATTACGGGGATTGTTCTGGGTGCTCACCTTGCGCCTCTAATTTCCGTAAGAGCTTGACCTCACTCGGGCTGGGCCCCTCTGGTACTAAGGGGTCGCCTACATTGGGGGGTCGTCCCTTCCTCCGCCTGGAACCTTTGGCACCGTCAGATCCTAACTGACGCTCAGAGTTCGGAGTTCGTCCCCGCCGACCCTCCATTGCCAAGATATGAGGAATCACATCATCTTCCTTCAACAGGCTCCACTGTAAACCCTACAGAAACAGAAAACTGTTAAAGACACTAATGCAACAATATATTATTATCTATATGAATCTGACTAATTATCTATTACTACTGAAACTCCATTTTGTAAATGTGGATAAGAGTATCTTATCAGTGACTAACTATAGAGCCCAGAACATTAACATTAAATGCTATGATAGTTACTAGAATGAGGTAATTTTACTAAGTAGCCCTGTCCTTACTGGGCCGTAGAACAATTGTTATATTACTTTTCAGCATTGATCGGTTAACACAATACGTGTTCTACTTTTTTGTTCCTGGCACAAAGCATGTGCTGTATATATCAGGTGGTCACCTGTGGAAGGAACATCATATTATTATTACATGTTTCATGCACAGAGAGAGGTCTGTGGACTAAAGTACTGAGGGCTTTGGCTCTGGCTCTGTCGACAGCGACTGCTGCATGGAGTTTTGCCTGCCTCTAGATGAAAAGATGAACAGGGATCAGGGAGAGAGAGATGAAAGGCAGTCACCTGGGGTCCTTCTCTGGCTTCATAGAAGTCACCAACCCTTATCTTTGCTCTGAAGCTAAAATTATCACGCGTGAGGCCACTTATTCCATTTCTGGATAGATACTACAGAAAAGAAAATAATATTGGCGTTGGTTTAGGCAAGAATGATCGACATTGATAAGCAACTGGGAGGCACTAGATTGGAGAATGTTACATTGTACATCTGTGCAGTGAGACTAATGATCATAAAAGCCAGGGGACAAAAAGAGCAAAAGCTCTCAGGAGAAACGCAGTTGACCTTGGGGTGCACAATTCAAGCCCTTTGCTATTTATCGTGGCCATGTTCAGCTTTTACTGCCTACTTAAAGCCAGAACTGAGTGGCTGTCGGCGGCTAGACACATTTAAGTTTGTTTCCTACATCCAAAGACATGTTCAGATTCACATTACAGTGAACATTGTATTTTATTTATTGGACTTTTAAATTGAACAAAATTGTGCATCCCAAAATGGAATAGTATCAAACATTTGGGAAGAGTAGGGAAAAAGTGGTGTCAGGTGAACATAGATTAAGCCCTCTTTCTTTAGGGAAAAGGGAAACACAGAGGGAGCTAAGAGCAGCAGGGGAGAGCAGGGCACAAACACATTCAGAAAGTTCAGATACATGGGCATTTGTTTGGGCAACCCAGAAAAAATATTTCATTTAAAAACTTAAAACTAACTCAGAAATACAATCGTTGTTACAGATCACAACAATTATCAGAGGAAACAAGCTTTTCTAGTTTGCTTCAACATTTGCCTCATATATCTTTGATTACAGACACCACTGCAGCGTGTCCTGTACCTTCATCACATCTGGGTACTGCCTCAGCTTCTTCCCACAAGGACCATAGTAGGCCACATCTCCCTGGGGACGTCCTGCCACTGATTTGATTCTTGTTTCTCTCCTCCATCTGTGAGCAGTAAAGCATGATGCTTTATTAGGACTAATTCATGGTAAAGAATTATTTCTTTGTGCTTCTTACCCCAACTCCAAAGGCAGCATGAAGTCCTTCTCATCCATCACCCGCTTCTTTTTGACTAAACCTGAAAAATAATACAAAGACATTAATGCTGTGGACTTTATTAACAATTATGATTATAATGATTGCACTAAAGTAATCTTTCACCTGTCGTAAGTCAGTTGTTTTTACCAAGATTATTTCTATTGGCTGAAGGACGAGAGGTAATTCTTCTGCATTATTTGTATTACTTTCTACAAAGTATTACTTTCTACAAAGTATTACTTTCTACGAGAGTCTATATTTTTTAAAATGTGTACAAACAACATTTTCTCTCAAGGTAAAAGTACTTTGATTGCAATAATCGGGCAGTTCCAATACAATAAATATTCTTTATTTAAAGGAGTTTTGAATTGTTTTAGACAAAAAAAGAGTCATGCATGTAATTGTAATTCAATTCTCCAATATTATTACACATTATTGAATAACTATCTGTTAACTGAATGCTTATTGGTGTGTTTATGGCTGCTCCACATATGTCCTCTTTCCTCTGATCTGTGTAATCTCTACTCTGCACGGGAAGGCAGAAATTAACCTTGTGGCTCTGCCAAACAAGTTGTCAGGGCACCGAGCATGTCCCTACATGATGGCAGAGAGCGACTCAGGACATATAATCTTAAGCACTACTTCAGGACCATATCTAAGTTACCATGGACTAGTGCAAGACTGCTTCCATTTGTGTTCTGTTTAGAGAGGGTGGTGCATTACCTAATGGAGATGCCAGGCTGTAGGAGGAGCCTGGAGAGCTGTGATAGGCCAAGGCACTGGAGCTGGAGACGATGGGACTCTTGATCACCTGCAGGTTCAGAGGGGAGCAGCTGGTGGCTGTGTGATTGGATGAGGTGTTCAGTAGTTCTACACCTTTGGTTGGCCGGCGGGACGAGGACTCCTTTTTGGACCCAGAAGGGACCTTCAAATCCTTTGCCTTCTTTCCAGAGATGTCACTGTCGGAGTTACTGTCAGACTCTGAAACAAAGAGGATGACGTTAGATTTGTAATTGACTGACTGCACTGAGAATCTTTGTTGGATTATTCCCCGGGTTAAGACATTACTATATCTGAAATGTCTGCATTACTGAGACTGACCTGACAGACTGTCATCTGAGTCCTCCTCATCTTCCTCCTCCAGATCATCGTCCTCGTCATCATCGTCGTCTCCAGAGTCGTCAGATTCCTTGTGGGCTGGGAGTCCCGCTGTGGGGTTACATGTCCCTGGGAGTCCCACTCCCGGTATTCCCACTCCTGGAATACTGACCCCAGGAATTCCAATACCAGACTCTCCTCCTCGAAACAAATCCACCAAAGACTGCACCAAATGGTTTTGGGGCAAGCCCTTCCAGGCGGCTAACGCGTCTGCTTGTGCCTGCCCTAGGCTGTGCCCCTTACCCAGAAGGCTCTTGTTCTTTCTGGATCCGTGGGGTGAGGTAGAGGGGGGCTGTGACTGGGTGCGGCTGGCCCCTGTGCTGAGATTAACAGGCATTGACCCACTATCGGAGTCGCACTGAGACAACTTGCCATGGGAAGCCGAGTCTTTACGTGGTTTGGTGATGAGGGCCAAAGGTGCGTCCTGAGTGGTGCTTTGGATGACTCCATTGGGGTGGTGGGGTTCGGGGAGCCCCAACAGGGCGCTGGAGAGGAACAAGTTGGAGTGATTGTTCTGGGGAGCAGGCACGGGAGGCAGTGGAGACAGAGAAGTCCTCTTGGGAGACTTGGGTCCCGTTTGCTTTTTAAGCTCAGTCGGGAACAACTGCCCCTGTGACCCGAGAGTCTGAGAAAAAAGAAGACAAATGAGATTTAGTGGGAAAGATTCAGGGTGGGAGGGGGGAGGCAGCGGAGAGGACAAATATGTGCGGCAAAATGAGCATATATTTAGGACAGAGTGCTCTAGCTGTCACTTTGCATTACTGTTGATTGTTTGAGCAGGTGACAAAACTACAATACTTCACACTTGTACACTTAACTGTGTCTAACTGTGTCTATTTTGCAAAACAAAGCAAACATAAATGCAATAACCAAAGGCATTGTACTCTGGCAAGCCCTTGACACACACCCTGTGCGCCTCTCTGAAATTGTAATTACTGTCTGCACTTGTGAAAAGCTCCATCATCACTAGAATCATGCAAATAGACATGTCTGCCTTGAACAATGATGAAAAGTTCAGTTTCAACAGCATCTACAACACTCACAGGTCAAACTCTAACTTGCATTTTATACTGAACGTGATTCAAAGGAAGACAAATCAATTTCACAGATCATGAAATACAGTAACAGTAGTGAAACCACTGGGGGAATTCAGCTCATTGTAAACTTCTCTTTACTTGTGAAACTGAAAAGGGGAAATACTTTTGAAATAAACGGTTTAGCTGACAGAGTACCATTGTCGCTCCAGTTATTATACAGCCTCTTGAAGAATCTAGGTTGAACAATCTCAACATAGATTCGTTTATGTATTTGTTATTTTATATTTTATCCTTATTTTGTTGCAGCGTACAATGCTAAAAGCAACACTTTAATACCAGGGCACAGCGAAAGCACATTAGTGACAGAAATATAGCAATTTACTAGTGCCAATATTTGTAATGTAGTGACTCTGGGAGCAAAAGGCACTAGGTTTGAGTATATTATGTCAGCTCTTACATGATATTTTCCACGTGAATAACATCTAAAAGCAATGACCATACCTGTTTGAGCCTGAACTCATTGATTTGTGCCAGTGAAGCCTCCAGCAGCTTCCTCTTGCTGGGCTTGCCTCCTGTGATGTACTGAGGTGGCTTCAGCGACCGCTTGTGGGAGCTTGTTACCGGCGAGGTCATAGCAAAGGATTTTGGGGAGGTAGACACCGGAAGGGCTGAGCGCGGAGGGGAGGGCACCGAGAGGGGTTTGGGGGACGAGCAGAGGGACAGGGGCAGGTGCTGCGGAGACGAGGAGGGCAGCATTTTAGGGGAGAGCGTGCGGGACACAGCCTTGGGGGAAGTGGTGAGCGCGATGGGGGAGGAGGACGGGGAAGACTCCCTGTGCGTGACCAGCGCCATGGGCTTGGTGCTGGCGGCCAAACCGGTGGACTGGATGACGCTGAAGTGCTGCTCTGTGCGTGGCCTGGAGTTGTGCAGCAGGGATGTGGTTTGGGACAAAACAGGGGGCGATCCAGAACGGGTCATGGGCACCAGGGTCGGAGGGTTGGAGGAAAGCTTTGGGGTTTTGGGTTCTGTCATGGACTGGGCATCTGCCATCTTTGCGCTGTTTTGTGTTAAAACCTGAGGAGAAATTAACACATTGTGAGAATACTTCATGATAATTTATTGTAATTCATTCAATTATTTTTATCGCAGGGCAAGAAACGAGGAAGAGAACCACCAGAGAGCACAGTGTGGCCTGCTAGCTCCACGCTGTCCACATTTAATCATTCATTGCTTCTGGTTGTATGCTCGGTGTTAAGTAGTAAACAATGAGGAGCAAAAATACCCTTTCTCTGTCTGATTTGACTTGTAATGTCCAAATAGTTGCATTTACATAAAAATATAATTGTAATTTTTGGGCAATAGGTCAATATTTGTCTGAATGTCATAACAATTTGACATGGAAGGAGCTCGGACTACAGCCTCTGCTCCTCTACATCAACAGAAGCAGTCATCTGTTGCAGATAACTCCTGGCTTCTCCCTGCGGAGGTGTTCCGGGAATGTCCTGTGAGGAGGCCCCAGGGAAGACCCAGGATACACTGGATAATCACACATTTGTACTATTCAGGTGTGTTTTTGCTTACTTTTGATTTCTTCTTGGCCCGTTTGTCTGAGTCAAAAAATTCGCCTGGTTTGTCCTCATCCTCTTCATCCTCCTCATCATCATCGTCATCTTCATCATCCTCAGGTAGATCCTCCAGGTCACTGCTGAGGGACCCGTCGCTCGAGAGGTCTGATGAGGAACCCGATTCACTGTGGCTGGCTGTGGAGCCGTCGGCTGACTTTTTACGGGACTTCTGAAGAAACAACATTACCTCAGTTGATATTTTTTGCCATAATATATATATATTTTTTTTTTCAATAAATAAAACTAAAAGTAGAGTAATATCATATATCATATAATATCAAACTTTATTACAGACTCAGGGTCCAGGATAAGATGTATGTATCACAGATTGCTTTTTATTGTTTATGATAGAACACTTGAATCCACCTTGAATCCTGTGACCTGGCTTCCAAAAAGCACTTGAAATGTTTTTATTGCATTCATTTCTGGATATGATTTCAGTAATTTCAGTGTAAGTTCCACCTTTAGTCTACTTCACATCAAATTACTGAAAAAGTGATTACCTTTGGGTCATTATAATAATGTCTTTGATATTTAACAATCCCTGTAAATATGCTATAGTTTATTTACACATACTACCACATACATGAAAACAGCTACAACACAAAGAAATGTGATGGATGGTTACTAATAAAACCACTCAAGACGCATAACAAGCTGTAACCTCCAGATGGATTAGATCAATAGTTAAAAACACTCAAAGGGACATACTTTCTGAAAAAAGTTTTTGTTACTTTCTTTTACTCAGGTGCAATCAAATATTCAATATATACATTCATACATATATGCATAAATACATACAAGTGAAACTTTGAAAATTAGAATTTACTTCAATTTACTGTAATTCAACTTACAATGTGATACTAAATCATGACATTACAATTATTTCACGCAAAGTGATACACACCAAGCCTTTATTTGTTATGTTTATAATTGGCTCAAAGCCCGTTTAAAAAAAACCAATAAAACATCTCAGAAAATTAGACTTTGAAAATTGACTTTTAACCATAATTAACTTTAAAGGTACACTGTGTAGTTTCTAGTGCCTCTAGCGTTGAGATGTGATATTGCAGTCTCATATATTGAGATATGGGTACGGGTGCCTGTTGGTGAGACTGTCCTACACTATTTGACAGTTTCTTCAACTCTCTGTCATTCACCAGACTGCCAAGGAAAGAATACTTTAGTTTGATAAATGACCGGATCTCTCCTAAGTCTTGGACACTT
>JAPMNZ010936669.1:0-29802 GCA_029875035.1 Pomatoschistus microps | reverse complement strand
ATATTTGCTTTTAACATTATGGTAGTGTATTAATGTATTGTATTGAATAATGTACTGTGTTGATGAATGTTTTTATTTTTTTTGTATTTGCATTTTTCTTGTAATACACTCGTCTTAACTGGGACCCCAGGAAGATTAGCGACCACTTTGGTGGAAGCTAATGGGGATCCCCAATAAACAATAAACAATAAACAATCAAAACTACAGATATTTTGGCTCCATATTTTGCTCTCCTTTGAATAGTTTTCTTTATTGAATAAATATTGTTGTAACTTCCACCTCTTAGCTTATTTATGTTTTATGTGTTATAGCTTCCACAGACAATATGTAGCTAATATGTCCAAAATTGGCCCTCCACATTATGACACTATCCTTGCACTACACAAAATATTGGTTACATAATTAATAAAAATATAAAGTTTGAATAGAAAAATTGTGATATTTCAGTTTGAGCCACAGAAACGCCGCCACAAGAGGTCAGTAAAGGGTTAGTTTTAGTGAGGAGTTTTTGGGAAAAGCATTTGAGGTATTATGCACATAACAGTTTGAATAAGACGGTTCAGTAGCAAATTAAAACGGGTTTTGTTAATAAAGTATCATCTGCTGTTCTAGCAGTCGTTTATTGTCAGTCAGCTGAGTAATTGTAAACATTCCTTTCATCTATACGTGATGAGAAATTGTGTTTAACATTAAATCATAAAACATATTTTTACATTTTCCCGCTGTTAATGAAATACCTGTGCTTTAGTTTTTTGTGGTTTTCATTTGAAATGTCAGGCTAAATCTTGGCGCGAGAACAGAAGATGATGAAACATCGCTTCATGCTGCTTCAGGCGACTATAGTTTATGTTTCATTAAACTCTTCACTGTTGTAAGAGTCAGAGAGGCTTCACAGAAGCTAAGAATCAACTTTTTTGAGCTTTTAACCATGTTACAACATTCTTCCTCATCAAAAACAGAACTGGAGTTGTTTTTAGATTCATCCTTGCTTATATCAGAAACTTTAGGCATAAACATAAAATTCTGCCTTCTCTCTAACATTTCTCAGATTAAATTACATTATTTACAATCGCAGGTCTGTGTTTGCAAATTGGTAAAAAAAAACAACTTCTACACCTCCCTCTGGTGCTAGGGGTCCATTCCTTGTTTCTCCATATATTTTCTACTGAAGATAGTATTTCACATTTTTAATGGCCAATATAATGTGTAATGTTTAGTAATTTAGTTGTGTGTGTGTGAGGTACATGAGAAATTGTGGTTCATACAGCAATGTAAAAATGTTAATGTTTGTGAATTAGTCATTGGCTCGATCAGAAGGAGCTGAAGACCCAAGGGCCTGTATGTCTTTTTTCCAAACTGACTTGTGATGGACTGAACGCAAACCTCACACACTGTAAAGTGCCTTGATTATAGAGACAACAGCTTGGCTCGTCCCTCTATTGTACCCGTAATACAGGGGTATACAGGAGTATACAGGAGTATACAGGGGTATATAGGGGTATACAGGGGTGACTTCCCAAATCAGGCGGTGACAAGCAGACAGATGTGTTACTAGTCCATGTTATGTTCTGTGTGATTTTGTGCCGATCAAGGACAACTACCCTTATTTCATTTTTCGTTCACTCTCATAAATGCAAGTTCTCACAAAGACAAACAGCCTGGACCGATGACGCACAATCACTTTCGTCCTGCAAGTTCTTACAGGAATCGACAAATGCTTCCATTTAATTCTTTTTCATTTTATTACAAGTTTAAACAGAACAAAGATGATAGGCAATATTTAGGGAGTATTGAAGAAGCAAAAGTAGCTTGTGAGGGCCCACCCTTTTTCCCAACTATCAGTCTAAGGTCAAAGGCAGCAATTCATATACTGTACATACATGGAGTTAATAACAATAGTCAACACATACTGCCATGACAACCAGTTACACATATCAAGATTCAGAAGTACTTATTGACTTTATCGTAGAGGAAATGAAGTGCATCTATTGTAATGCGGGGGCCAGGGTTAGTCGAGCATAGATTGGGCCCGTACTGTGCAAATATGAGCTGTATGTGTAATGTGGATGAAAGTATGTGTAGTAGGTGACTCATACTCAGGCCTGTACATGTAGTGCTGTTGATGTGGGTTTCTGGGTCTGTAGATGTAGATATAATATAATATAGTATAGAAGAGCATAATACACCCCAATCCCCATATACAATGGATTGGTACAGTAAAGATACAAACAATGTATCTCTGTATGAGGACACAGAATAACACTGGACATCACTGTTTGTGCAGAATACTGCTGAATCATGAAACTCCAAATGTGCGTTATGTAAACACTAAAAAAAGTGTTTCTGTAATGTAACGTGTAATATATATCACCGAGCTAAGATGTGAAATGCTTCATCTCCAGTTTTTCCTCCAGTTAGCAGAAGAGCTGATCACCTGTAGCTAATCACACATTCACCTGATTCCCCAACCATAGATTCTCTGATCTGCTGTTGGCAAATCGACAACTCTGTGAAGTCCAGGAAAATCAATTGAAATGAAATGAACAGGTCAACGCTATTGTCACTTCTTTCCTCTTCCAATATATTGTTATTTCACATTAAGATGTGTCGTTGTTTTATGTTAGTGTTAGAGATAAGACTCAACATACCCACATCAGGAAAACAGAGGTGAATATGAAATTGGCATAACAGTTAGATTTGGTTTTACAAACAACAAAGTTCACATGGGATATTTCTGTTATTTCAGGGGTTTACATTCTTGTCAGTTTAATGTCGTCAGTTCAACGGTCTCACTCCATAAGAATGTTGTTGTCACCATTGTTGGTTTGATCCTGGAGGAAAGCAGGGGCAAAACAGGAGTATGCCTCATTACATCCTTTTTGGAAGAAGAGCGTTGTTATTGAGCGCTGCGAGGTCAATATTTCCTTTCGCCATTGAAGCCCTATTCCATGGATTAATGCCAGTATCCGAGGCATGTTGCCGTAGTTCACCCTGCAGTAAGCACCTGGAACGTCAGGAATGCGCGACGTGCTGATTTACATTTTCAAGGGCGGATTAAACGTTTTACAATTGAGTAATAACACTTTCAGCGCATCTCGTTGCCATACCGAGTGATACTATTCACACTGAAATATAACCATTGCGAATATGTGGTTCTTGATTGTGTACTTTGGTTGAAACACTTATTTTGTGCATTATACTTTTGGTCAATGTGGATACACTTTGAACATTTAAAACAGTTTGTGTACTTTTTAGTGAGAATATTCAAAGAGATACCACCATGGTCTTTTTAAATGCAGTTATTTAAACGCTTAGGTCACTGCCGCCAACACAGGAGATACAGAGCATGTGACGTACTGGTGCACGGGCTCTGGATTAATTACTCACATTATCCAACTTTTTCATTTCATCTAGGTTAGATTATTGTATCGCTGTACTGTGGCCTGGACCTCAGCTCATAATGCTGCTGCTCGCTTCGTCACAGGGACGCGTAAGAGAGAGCACATCACCCCCGTGCTGGCATCACTTCTCTGGCTCCCTGTCATATTATGGGTTAACTTTAAGATTCTCATGCTTGTTTTTAAATGTTTAAATGGTTTGGCCCCTGCAGACCTGTCAGAGCTGTTATCTCTGTATGCTCTTGTCAGATCAGTGAGGTCCGAAAACCAGCTGTTGTTGAATGTGCCCCGGTCTCGTCTAAACACCAGAGGAGACCGATCCTTTGCTGTTGCTGCCCCCAAACTTTGGAATAGTCTACCTCTGTACATTGGAGCAGCTCCTTCTTTGGAGGTTTTTAAATCTAGTCTAAAGACACATTTTCATGCTTTGGCTTTTAAACACCAACTTACCATTTTACTTTGTACATGTATATGTATGTATTTTATGCCGTTTTTTCTTTTATTTGTAAATGTGCTATACAAATAAAGCTGACATTGGCTGACACTGATACCTATACCAGGGGTGCCAAACCTGTTCCTCGGGTTAGTTTTAACCTGAGATTTGAGGAAATGATGTGTCCTTTTTGGAACCGGTTTGACACCCCTGCACTGTAACATATTTTCACATTAAGAGCATTTCATGATTTATTTTTTTCATTAAAGAAACCAACATGATTCTCTCAACACAAAGAGCTGTGTGTATGAGGCTATTGTTCAAAATTCAGTCAGTCCAAAAAAAACACAATGAACAAAGCATAGCACAAATGCCTGTAGTCTTCCACAAAGACAAGGAATGGTGTGTGTGAATAGCACGGATTCAATTTCAGTATTTACTAAGACAACATCTTTGATAGGTATTATCCTCTGAGAGCTTCTCCTGTTCTGCAAAGTCTTACTCAACTAGTTACAAACAATCTCATAAATCATAAAATAGGGCTTTTTATGCGAGAGATTGTTTGTAACATTATTTATAATTCAAGATAAATACAACTCCATCTAATTCTCCTGAACATCGTCATGTTGTCGAAACAGAAATGTCCCCCAAAGTCATGTCCTCAAATGCTCAGATTCTATTCTGGTTGCTATGGCGCCCTCCACTGATGGAGGTCATGCTTTTATACTGATCATGCGAGATCAGACAAGATTACACTTGGGTCGTTTTTATTCAAAATGTTTTGATGTTGTAATCTCAAGACTGGACTATTGCATTTTTACTGGATTTGACCAATCCTTCTCTCAGTCTGAGCAGATTAAAACCTTTAGGGCTTTATGTAATCCTGATCAGAAAAACACACATGTTTAATGAGGATGTCAACTATTGTACCATAAAAGAGACCATCTTTTATCTTTTTACAAGATGGCGACATTAATTATAAGAGAAAAAGTGTGAATACAATTGTTAATTTACTTAAATATTTATTCAAAACAATATAAACATTTCTTAACTTTTTTAACACAATACTTGTATAAATATCCTTTGACTATTATGCATTGTTTATGTCACTTTGGAAACTCCAACAAATGCACTTTATATCAGTTGAACAATTTGTACATTGGTACAGTGTAAACAAATTATTGTAGAAGATATTGAAATGAACCTCATTTCTAACTTAAAGTATATAAAACACATTATTTGGTCATATCAGAAAATGGTTACAATGTCCCTGACACGGTTGACCATTTTATATCCTAACAGAATATACATTTTTTGCAATTGCACTTCTCCTTTTGTTATCAAACACTAAGACACACACACACATATAGTTTTTACATTCTGTCTTACTCTGCACTCACTCCTCCACATCTCTTTCATTAAGACACATTTGGCAAAAGTATGAAACACACACACAGACTGAAGTGCTACAGAAACATGAAACACATGGCAGACTGTACTGATGCACTGGAAATAAGGATCTGTAAGTGCTGAAAAAATACAGTACATTTTAGTTAGATTCAAACATTTGATCTCATCTCTTTTCTAATAAAACTAAATATCACAGCAAAAAATATTCACTCTAAATTATGATTTTTTCATCACTGGAATGGAACTGCTACAATGGTAACTACGCTAATTACATTATGAATACAACAGAACAAATGCATATGTAAAAAAAAACAACAAATTCACATAAAACAATCTTAAAGTAGACATTTTGAATGAACACTGAAAATATAATTAATCCCAGTTAGAGGCCCATGAAGAGCTGTAAATAATGCAGACAGTGCTTCTCAAATATATATGTTCAGCTGTGTGGAACAGTGCCATTATCTTGCAAAAGCACAATTAAAGTGAGAAATAAACAAAGAGGAAGATTCCCACACAGCAGACGCACACCAGGGCCATGTTGAGAAGAAGCTTAACTCCTGGGGGTTCATACAATAGTTCTTGTGCATTTCTAGTCTCATCCTGGATTACTTTTTCACTCAGTTTTCCTTCAGTTTCATCTTTACATCCACAAATACAGCCCAGAATTCTTATGCACCAATTCGTCTTCCTGTCCTCGAATCCTGTCAGAGTCTTTCTGTTTCCACAATGATCTGCAGCAGAGTTTACAGGGGACCCTTCTGTACTTGGAGAGGAGTCATGCTCAGAGGTTGGAACCAGGAGTTTAACATCCGCCCCATCTAGACACATTTGTTTTGTACCGTCTAGAGGCACTTTACAGGGACCACCACTGCTGCTGTTGCACTGGCTGCCCTGGGTCAGCTTGTAAATCTCCTCTCTGTCTTGTACTGGGTGTTTTTGAAGTTTACGCAGGCCCCAGATTGTAGTTGTTCTAACATGCTCCTCATCAAGTGGAGAGGTGCACAGGCTAACAACTACAGCCACAAAACCTGACGTCCAGAAGAGTACCGCTGCCACATACATGTAGTGTACATGAGTAATGAGGAATGGCCTGGTGTCAGGCTGGTCACAGCGGCCTGCACGGTAAATAAAAGCTAGGATTAGCCGAACAGTCCCCAGTACAAATCCAGTCATACCGCCCCAAAACGCTCCCTTTTCATTACACCGTTTCCAGAAGATACCCAACAAGAATAGGGCTGCAATCGGTGGAGTGAGGTAACCAGCAACTTCCTGAATATAAAGATATGTCTGTCCTCCTTGCATATCTATAATGACTGGTACCCAGGCGACACTAATGCCTACCATAAATACAACAAACAAGCGTCCCACCACCAGAAGCTCACGCTGAGATGCCTTCTTCCTGACAGTTTTATAGATATCCAAGGTGAAGATGGTGCTTGCACTATTGAATATTGAGTCAAGATCGCTCATCAATGCCGCGATCATGACGGCCATCATTAGTCCACGGAGACCCACAGGCATGATAGCCATGACTAGACGTGGATAAGCAATGTTGGAACATCCAGCGCTGGAGCCACACACAGCCATACAATGCTCTGGTCCAATACATGCGATCTCGTCAGCAAACAGTATGCGTGAAACCATACCAGGAATGACTATAAGAAACATGGGCAGGATCTTAAGAAAGCCGGCCATGAGTGTGGCACCCTTGGCATGTGCAATGTTTTTGGCTGCAAGTACTCTCTGAACAATAACCTGATCAGCACACCAGTACCAAATAGAAGCAGGTGTTTGTCCAAGTATGAAACCAGGCCATGGGATGTCTTCATCAAGTGGGCCACGGAGGATGCGCAAAGAGTCAGGCTTTGGATGAATATGGCAGGAAGGGGAGTAGGTGAAGTTTCCAGAAGCCATAATAGAAGAAACATTAGGTACTGCCTGCATGTACTTGGTTCGAACACCCTCAAGCCCACCAACTTTGATTAAACTCATGATGGTTAATGTAAGTGCTCCTCCAATCATTAACACTGCCTGTAGAGCATCTGTATAGAGCACTGCCACCAGTCCTCCAGTCACAGTTAGCAGAGCCGTCATACTGATGAGTAAAACTATAGATACATACAAGTTCCATCCCAGTGACTCCTGGATGAAAAGGGCCCCAGCATACAAGTCAACTGACAACTTGGTGAAAATATAGAGCATAACGGACAAAAAAGCAAAGTACACTTTGAGTCTGTTGCCTCCGTAGCGTTTGGAAAGGTATTCTGGCATAGTATAAACTCCAGAGTGGATATATACCGGGATGAACACCCAGCCCAGCAGCTGCAGAAGTAAGAGAGCATTAAACTCCCATGCTCCAACAGCAAAGCCACTGGCAGCTCCTGATCCAGCCAGGCCTATGAAGTGCTCACTGCCAATGTTACTGACAAACAGTGATGCCCCAATGACTATCCACGTCATAGACCGTCCTGCCAGGAAGTAGCCACTAACAGTACTCCGGTTGGCTTTCCACATGGCAAGGAATCCGATGAGTAAAACCAAAACAAAGTACAGTGCCACCACCGCTATGTCTGCAGCTTCCATTCCAGGAGCCATTGTATGCTTGAATATATGTTATCCAATATTTCAAGGAAAATTGTGCTTGTTTACGCAGGGAACAGAAGCAGTAGTGTTCTCCGTCACTGTTTGCTTCAGAAGACACAATCCACTGGGACAGAGGTCGATCCTAGATATAGCAGACGCTGCGGGAATCTGGCTTAGAAAAACCTAGAATTTACTTTCCTGCAAGACAGCAAAAATATAGAAAAAATACCATTAGCTATGTCAAATCCTTCCATACTTAAATCACAAACAAGCAACAACTAAACCAGCAATGCAAAGGTTGCCCACATAAAGAGAAATGCCAAATGCACAAAGCAATTACAACTAATTTACCATATGGTGCACTACTTAAGAAAACATAATTTACAACAGACTGTACAATAAGTCACTTTAAATGGTCACTGTGTGAACACCTGCACTACTATTGACACTGTTCCCAAATTGACACTTGACACTTTTGTTGTACATAATTTATCCTGCATTTAACATGTTTGCACATTTCTTTCTTTGCACAACCTGAGTGTCTCTATCCATGCCAATGTGACATGTAAATTTCTCCTTTGTGAGATAAATAAAGCACATCTCATCTCATCTCTCAATAACACTTCATCATAATAATAATTGCTTAAAAATGGAAAAAATACATCGGAAAACATTGTTTGTATTTACTCTCAAATGTTGTATTTTAAGATTTCAGCTCGTAGTGCATAATACAATTATAGGCCTGGACCAATTGTTTTTAAATGTAATAACAATTAAAAAAAAATATGCCTTCGTTTTCAGTCTTGTTTAAAATAGGACATCACACATATTATCAGAGACTTTTTCCAGAATCAGTCGAAGAGATTATCGTCAGGCTCCCGGGATAAGTAATGAGGTATGTAGAGCTGATGAAGGAAATTTCTAGAAGTCATTCATTCCGGATGTAGCAGATAGATCAGCAGCGTACTTACTATAACTTAAAATCAAAGTTATACGTGCTTGAAGTTTGTCAGTGTTTAGCTAGAAGAGTCATTTCCGTGCTTTGGGTTAAAAAAAATAATAGCAAATTTTACTCTGTCACGAAAAGGGAAAGCTCTCCTCCCCGCCTAGCATGACCGCTGTGCAAAGACACAGGCGCTCCTCCAAAACACACGCATCACAATCTATATCCTCATGCAGTTTCTCACGCCTAAAGTAGAGCAATAGTTATTTGTATTTCAAGGTAAAACATATACCATTTATTTCGGACTAGCAGACACAAGAGATGCTACAAGATCCACGCCCCAAAACGAAAGATGCAGGAAGCGGCGACCTCCTTGGCGATCCAGGGAAGCTGGGCAGAACCTCGGCTGGTGGGTAGATCAGATCCCGGGTTGTGGACACTTGGAGTTTTATCTTGTGTCTCTGGGAGTTGTGGATGTTTGGGAGAGGTGTGACGAAGGGTTGATGGACTTCTCGCTCCTTACGCCAGGTCCACGCCCCCAACACGTGTTCCCATGTTTAGTTGTCAGCATTGTCATAGTGCGTCATAGACCGTAAGTATGAATATTAGGTTCTGCCTGTACATTGAGAAATCACGATTGTACTCTAGACAACATCTGAGGGATGTGATCTGATCAAACTTGGATTTAGTTCAATAGAATAACTGAGAACATTAAGGATTAAACGGTAATATGTGTTAATTTGTCAGATCTTTAATGTGTTTCCAAACAAAAGTACTTTGGAAATACCCCATAATATCTATGTATTTTTTGCCAACTAAAGACAGTGCGTCCCGCGGGTTCTTATTTGTCTCAACATTGTGTCTTGCATAGGTCCAACGCTCTGTCCTAAACAAAGATTAGTTCAATCAACAGAAGTCACAGCTCGTGAGATAGTGGGAGGGAATCGGGAAATTTCCATTCCACGGTCGAGAAATAAATGTTGTAAATTTCCATTCGTGAGAAACTGCATTTCCCACAAATCTTTGCGCAGAAATGTGCTATACGAGTGCCCCCTATCGTTAGAGATGCGCATGAGTATTCTTGATATTCAAATGCAAATATAAAGTATTAAGCTATAATCTGGCACAAGAATGGTTTTGATTTTCTTATTTGTCCACATATGTTCTTTATTGTTTTAAGCTTATACATTTAGATGCCTATGTAATAAATAATTCACTTTGAAATAAGAGAGCTCAATTTTATTTTTGGGACTAATTTATGTTCTTTCAATCCACAGTGTAATGGTTTTTAGACAGTCATTGTTGGCACCTACATTGGCACTTAGTGGCTTGTACAAGTATGTCATATTCTAGATATGGCATAAGTTGCAATAATACAGTGGTGGTAAGACTATTGTAGCCACAGCTGCCCTGGGGTAACTGGAGCACCTGAAAGAAACCACGTGTCGAACCTTTCTCGCTGCGAGTACTCACACAAGTGTTTAGATGCATTCACCGTTATAAATTATGTGAATTATTATGAACCTAAACTCGCTTAATGTCCAAACTAAACCATATCCACATCCTGTCCGAGTACAGCAACGGTAAAGCGCTCTGTGACTTTGGTCTCTGAAAGGCGATATATAAATAAAGATTACATACCGGTACTTACTTACAAATTATCCTTGCTCTTGCGGAGTTCTAGATTATAGTCTATACATCACAAGCTGGACACATGTGTTAAAATATAAAATACAGGTTAACAAAGCTGTCTTCTAGATTAGAAGAACCTACAGTGTTTTAATGATGTGGGACTGTAATTAAGTATTTTTTTGATAATTGATGTGTTGCTTAGAGCCCAAAGGTTTAGATAATCTTCAAAATCAGAATCAGGATGTTGTTATTACTGACAAACAAGCAATTAAAAATTGTTTCAAAAAAGTCATAAAGGAATGCATAAAACATCTTAATACAATTATAGACATTTAACAGTGTAGGTTATCAATATGTGTATGATATTATAAAGTAGCCCAAGTGGGCTTTGTTGATGAGGGATAGTCAGCTCCCAAAAAAAAGATAACAGGTGTTGTGTTAATAAAACATGTTTAGACAGGGTAGCATTGCACACTCAGATGTCCAAAATCTTATTTATTCATGACGTTTTGGCTTTATGCCTTCATCAGATCATGTTTTTCTTTTGACCACAAAATACAAAGTTGCCAGTCCAGGTGCTCAAATGCCTCCAAATAAGCCTCCCACTTATTTTGATTCTCACATTTTTTGGTGTGCGATACCTGCTCTATACAATAAAACATGTTTATGATTACAAATTAAATAAGTTGTCTATATTCAAGTGGAGTTTGTGAAAGTTACCATATAATCTGACCCTCACTCCCAATGTTACCATTCATGTACTCGGCCAATTCACTTAATCAGATGTTTAATCTGTTCGGGTACATTTCATTTACTAAATATATGTACAGCTAGTCATCTATACATAGTGTTTGTACTTTCTTCCAACTGTTCTTTAGATCTGTGAGATCTGTGATATGTGATAGCATATTAATTGTAGTGACTATTTGTCAAATAAACTATCAAACAAAATCTTAAGGCCAAGCAAACTCAGTGGATATGGTTTAGCAGTCAATTTAACATATCAAGTTTCTGTTAAAAAAATATAAAGTTTCTTTAGGTTTGTAGGCTGCATCACCTCTAAATGGTAAAAAACCATTGGCCTATGTAGGTGCATGAAGGCCCTCCCTGTACTGCCCACATTTATTACCTAGGTGCCACTACGCTAAACTAAACCCAATTTAATCTCCTTTACAAAAATATTTAAATATAGAAAAAAATCCAAATAAATTAAATGCATTTAGCACACAGAACAAATAGCTCCTACATTAATACTGACACAGATCTTTGGAGATTAGTGTATTTGTACAGTGAAGTCATGGATCTAGAAAACGCTCTATGAGCATGTCTGCACTATAGCGCCATCTACTGACACATCGAGAAAACAACAAAAACAAGTCCACTGTATTTTTATTATCTTGTGGCAGTTTAATGGTTCTTAGTGTGTCTAATCATCCTACCTCATGTGTACTGTGTACTGTGTACCTAATAGATCCATATGGACCAGACGCTCTTGGGACACAGGGCCCAAATATCTGACAGAGAAGTGAGAGGTTCGTAAGGCTGCACATCCTGGACCGTACCACCGCCCGGGGGTAGTGTCTCCACGGGATCAACACTGTTTCAACACTGCTGGAACAAATACTGGCTATTTAGCTCCAGGCCTCAGTCTATGCAAAGTATAATTTGTCTTGACTTCTTGGCTTACTTTTAGAAGTAGATCAGCAAGTCACCAGTTCTCTCACATACGCCCCACTCCTCTACCAGGAAGTGGGCTGTCCTTCCTCCCAGCACTGATCAGCTGAGCCTCCCGCCCTCGTCAACCTGTGCGCACTGTTGTTGTGACCATTACACGTATTCTTTTTAACATCTTCTGGACATATTTGATCGATTTCTGTCCAATTTGATCCAAACATACCTTGGATTCTGTTTCGACACTCGGATCAATTCGACGGGATAGATGCGCCTCTTCGTGTGCTATGCTGGTGAGTCATTGATGCACCTGATTTCTATATTTTCAAGACTGTTGTCCCTTGTAATTGTAATATTATGTCTAGTGTGGCTTCTCTGCTCAATACTGATTTAGGGAAACTTACAGTTGTCTAAAATTGATGCCACGTTGGTCATTTTAACGTAGCAGAATCATGTTATTTGTCGCAGCTTTACATATGTTTGCTCTTTAGGTGGATGCATAAATGCGTAGTTGTATAAAACATATTATACATGGTCATTTGTGAGGTATGGATGAGTATGGCGTGTGAGCGGTCCTCTTACATAACAGTGCTATTGATGCTGTATTCACGGTCAGTGCAGCAGCCTTCTGTTATCTCCCTTGTCCAGTGCGCAGCGGTACTGTGTGGACAGTGTACGTGCTAATGTCCTCTATGACAGTCACTTTCTGCTCAGAGCACCGTCACAGACACCTACATCTCTTCATATACATCCCCATTTCTCTCATATCTAATTACAATCTTCAAAATGCATAGAAAAACAACAATCACTCCACCAATCTGGCCTGTCACTATGTCCATGTAAATAGTGTATGAATTTCCACCAGAAAAGTTACAGTCCATGCACTTATTATGAGGGTATTTTGTTTGGCCAGTCAGCATATTAGGAACTGGAGTTATCTATCTGATCACATTAACAATCATTGATCATTTCTTCTTTCTGCTACAACATTGATGTCTTGTTCAATCTCTATGGTTTTTTTCTTTTGAGTGCATTTCTGTGGAAGTCCTAATGGGAGTTCTGGCCGAGACAACAGCACTGATCAGTTGCATCAAATTCAATAAAACGTCCACAAAAACCTCTCAGCGTGAAATTCTCTCAATTGTAGCTGTGTTGAAAAGAAAAGAGGCAAACTCACTCAGAAAAAACAGTTTATTGTTGGTTGTTGTTTACACCTTAGTAAAAAGACCAAGTCGATCACGCAAACACGGATTCTCTTGAATGAGATCATTTGTACGTCAGCCAGCTTGTGCTTCACCAACGACACAGCTCTAATTGGCTAATGTTATTTACATATAAACCTGAACCAGGCTCAGAGGAACTGGAATGCTGAGCTGTTTGTACAGATGTTTTTATTCTTATGTTCTGTGCCTCTTTTTGCAGATGTTTTCAGTTGGACAAGGTGACATTATACTAATTCATTATGGATCCTGAGGAAGTAGAGTTGATGAATGACTACCGCTACAGGAATTATGCATCAGTTATTGAAAAAGCACTACGGAACTTTGAGTCGTCCACAGAATGGGCAGATCTCATCTCCTCTTTGGGCAAGCTTAACAAGGTATTTTTGATCGCTAAATAACCCAATTCCATTTTGTTTGAATGAAAAAGTTATACATTTGAGTTATTTTGGAGGTTACTTTATCTCAGCTGCATTCATGTTTCACTTCTCTGTGGATAACTCCATAGTTTCACAATCTTGTTCGATCTTGAGGATCCTGCCTTTGGCCAATGCAACGTAGCATGAGGATATTTGTTTTGGAGTGTCTGCAGTAACAAGTGTCATTTGCCTTAACTGCTTATATTTATCCTCATTGTTTCTGTTTGCACAGGCATTACAAAGTAACCTTCGTTACTCCCTCCTTCCAAGGAGGCTAATCATAGGAAAGCGTCTGGCACAGTGTCTGCATCCAGCTCTCCCCAGTGGGGTTCATCTAAAGGCCCTTGAAACCTACGAGGTCATCTTTAAAATTATTGGGACCAAATGGCTTGCAAAAGATCTGTTTATTTACAGGTAGGTCCATCATTAGTCTTTCTGCTCAGGGTGGACCACGACTAATGTCTTGGCTTTTGGTTTTCAGCTCAGGCTTGTTTCCTCTGCTGAGCCATGCGGCCATGGCCGTGAAGCCCGTGCTTCTTGCTCTGTACGAGCGTTACTATTTACCACTACAACGAGCCTTGCTTCCCAGCCTTCAGGCTTTCATAACTGGACTGCTGCCTGGTCTAGAAGAAGGTCTGGAGGTGTATGACAGGTGAAGATTCCTCCTTTCTAAATGTATATTTGACAATAGAGGCATTTTCATGAATCTTAACATATTGTTTCTCATTCAGAACTGATGCGTTGCTGTTGAAGTTATCGCTGCTGGTTGGACAGCAGGTTTTTTACGGCGCACTCTGGGGTTGTGTTTTGGTTAGTCCAATGGTTCGACTTCCAGCTTCAGTGTTCATTGTCACTCACTTTGACCGCATGGTGTGCCTGAGTCAGCAGACGTATATGCTGGGCTATGATCACCATCTTGTGGTAGGTAACCATTAATTAAACTGTGTGTGTGTGTTTTCTGACCTCTGATTCTCCACTCAGGTGAAGTCATTGAGTCTTTCTTTACAAGATTCAAATGTCCTTGTTCAGAGAAACATGCTCGAGGTCCTGCTCTACTTTTTCCCCTTTGCTACATGTCTGGTGTGTATAATATTTCATAAATTATCAAAAGCCCTTTATTTCCCATCTGTCCCTCATGGTTCCAGTTCAATAAAGCATATTGCTTTATAGTATGTTGTCCAAGCCATAAAACACATGCTGTTCGTTGCTCAGAATCCGGTTGAGGCCAGTATTGCCATGAGTGTGGAAGCCTTGATGTCCCTGGTCTCCGCTGCACTGCTCACACTTCTCCGCAGAGACATGTCCCTCAACAGACGCCTTTATGCCTGGCTTTTAGGTATTACAAATTTGAGTTAGTAGAGTATGTACAGTGATATCTACAACATGTATAATGTGCTATTTTTGTTCAGGCACAGATATTAAAGGTGGCATGGTTGCCCCTCACCCAGCCCTTTCTACAACAGTTGAGGAGCATACAACATTCTACTTCAATACATATTCTAAAAGTTACCTTGTGCAGGTAATAATGCCAAATACAGTTAGCTTTACTGCTTGTTTGAATGTATAGTAAAATAAAATGATATCTTTCAGGCAATGTTTAATATTATAAAACAAAAAGACATGGAGTCTGACCCAGAGAAGGTGGTTGGGTATCTGAGGCCGTTTCGCATTCTAATGAGCCTCTTGGATAAACCAGAAATAGGTGCGTGTTTTGTATTTTATTTCAGATATTTTGCCCTTTACATTCAAGATTTGAACCACTCACCAAGTATCTTATATTTGCTCTGTA
Organism: Pomatoschistus microps; assembly: GCA_029875035.1. Lineage (NCBI taxonomy): Eukaryota > Metazoa > Chordata > Actinopteri > Gobiiformes > Gobiidae > Pomatoschistus > Pomatoschistus microps. Next base: position 14,301 of record JAPMNZ010936669.1, on the reverse strand, counting down.
TGTATAGTACGGCAGTTGTATCATCTAAATATTATTGTTTCTTAGGTCCGCTGGTTTTGAGCAATGTTTTACTGGAGTTGGTTCGAGCCTTCTACAGCTCCTGCAGAGAGATGCTTGGTGAGGAAACTATCAGCAGCTCGGGACTTTCAGGCAACCACTTAGCCAGGTGAGCGCCAGATAATGATGGAGCTATTTGCTTAATGCATGTACTGTACAATGCAAACTGATATTGAAGCTTTCTCCTTCTTTCCAAAACAGCAAGATAAAAGAAAACAAGAATGCCTCTGAGATTATTAAGACGATGAATATGCTCATGAGCACAATGAACAGTGAATATCTGTGGGAATATATGACCCGTCGCTTCTGTACGGCCCTGAGGTGAGACATGCAGCAAAGCCACAACTGCAGAACTTTTTATTTTCTCTTCTCTCTTTTTCATTCTTCTAAACGGAACTTACTGGCTACTTTAAATACAGCACATCTAACAACTGTGATACGATATGACATTAGAAAACGTTCACTTCCTCAAACACTGAAGGGTTATTTTTGAGAGCAGACTGTATGGTATTATTGTGGTCATAGCATATAATGTAATAATGCAATAGTTCTCAAATCTTTCTTACTTAATCAAAAGTAAAGGAAAACAATTCTTCATGATTCACTTTGAGAATAGAAGCTTTACTTTGCCTTGTTCTTTCACTTTCTCAATTTGTTGGAACTGAAAATTAATATTCTCCATTCAGTGTGGTACTTCTTTGTAATCATTTGGAGGTATTAAGGGTTTGGAGTCTGCTTTTTATTCTGTTTTCCCAGTTCCAAAGATGACCCCCCAAAACCTCCAATGCCCGACTGCAGTCACCCAGCTACGTCCGTCTCGGAGATGTCTAAACTCATAATCTTTCTGCTCGACATTATACCTTTGGTAAATACTCATTCATGTGCCGTGACTGTGTGTTGAAACTATACAACCACATTGTTTAATTCAATTCGTCAAAACACTCATAACGTGTTAGAAATATAGAATAATATTGGCAACTCACTTCCGTCATCACCGTGTGGAGAGAATAGAAAAATCTGAAACTCTGAGCAATTGTAAAGCGCTTTGGTTGACCTTAGTCTGTAAAATGCGCTTTATAGATAAACCTTACTTACTTACTTACTTTATGAGCAAAGAGCCAGCTAAAAGTCACACACACAGAACAAAAATTATGTTCCTGCATTTAACTTGTGGAAATCACGAGACAATAAATGTTACTTGCAATAAATATGTGACTTACATCCTGCTAAATTATTTACCTTTAAGTGCAACTTTAAAAAACAAACTTTAAGTGTACTGTTTGTGCCCAATGGTGTGTGCGTTACTATGGTTACGCCTCAGGTGGAGTGATATAAACCTGTAATTCAACATGAGGCTCAAACAGAATTAAACAACTGTAGTTTGAAATCCTCAGTGACCATGGTATAGATAACATTTGCCACATTTTTATGATACTATCTTTGAGTCGCCCCTTGTATGTGCATCCCATGAATTCTGATTTCTTACGCAGGAGTTGCACGCCGACATTCAGTCTCAATTTCTGCCTGAAATGTTGGGCACAATGTTGAGAGCGCTGCAGAGCAATATCTGCTCAGTGAGTTTGGGGGATGTCACCCAAAGTCTGCGGGCCTGCTTCAAAGTTCTGAGCAAGATCCAAATGCCTGTGTCTTACATGGACGGGGAGGCAGGGACCAGCACGCAAGAGATGTTCTCCCAGATGCAAGAGAAGAGTGACAATAGCAAGGTTGGGTATTTTATTTACTTTCCATGTTTACACAACCCCTAGATCTTTGCAAGGGAAAGGGAAGCGGAATTAGAAGTTGATTTACCATAAATGTGGCCTCAAGGGAAATGAGAAGTCAACATGGTGCACATTCAGTGTGATTGGGTTTCAAGCATCAGGTGTAATGTGATGTTGGCTAAAAAGGCTCCAGTTTGACATCATTAGACTTAACTTCTGTCATGCCAAAGGATGTAAAAGCCAATTCTCTGGCAAATCGTTTTGACGTTGTTTCTTTGTATTAACAGAGCGTTCCTGACAATGGGGAAAAGGCTGCCAACGGTCATCTTAATGGTCAGTGCGGAGACACAGATTCCAACAGGAACAGTGCAGATGAGGCAGAGGCTGGTGTTTATGCACCGCTCCGGTCTGTAGACAGTGGTCTGGGCATTAGTGCATCACCCTCAGAACAACATTTGCCACCAATGATTGGAACGCAGACTGAGGAAAATACACGTATCAAAGACGGCGAGAGAGTTTGGCGGAAAGGTGGAAGTGTTCACAGCTTTGTCCCATGCCTTCAGGACATTCTTGCTTTCTTAAGCACCAGGTAAACAAGTGAACTCATTTAACAACGCTACATAACCAGATACATGACTTTTCATTCTGACATTGCAGATACCTGCTCGTTCAGGTGGAAGAAATCCACAATCCGGAGGAAGAGTCCCAGCCGCCCCTGTGCCCTTCTCCTGTAGACCAAAAGAACCGTCCACCTGGAAGAGAAATTAAAGACAAACTCGCTGGGCTCTTTGTTTCAAATATTTTGAAACCTCGATTCTCCACTGATGACGCTGCCTCAGTGGAGCTGCAGACAGCCGCCTCTGATGAACAGTTTAAAAAGAAAAGGGATCGTTTGTCTCATGGCTGTCTGCACTGGGGAGAGGGTTATATGCCCAGAGGAAAAGGAGACATTTCTGAAGACTGTCGTCAGGCGTTTACGGCTTCTTGTCATCTCCTACTAGAATGCATTACATTTCCGATCTACCTAAGTGAAGAGGAGACACTTACTCTCTACACAGACATGTTTGGTCACTCAGGTCAGTACAATCAAGTTATGCTACATAGACATGACATCAGTGAATTTACTCTGCATTCTTTGTCTTCTGTAGGTTGTATTGTTGAAGATTTGCCAGTGTGGCTGAGATCATTGATGATACTCTGCTGCCTGTCAAGAGACTACTACATCCAACACACAGCTGTGGCCTCGCTGTTGGAACTCATAAACCATTCTCAGTCTTTAGCACTGGTTATTCAGGACAAACAGAAGCGATACCAAACCTCAGACTCCAATCCTCTGAGTGGTAGGCTACAGATGGTCACAGAGCCGCCCATTTACCCTGCGGTCCTCAGAGCTATCGAGATAGAAACTGATTTCTATCAGGTCAGAAACCTTTATCTCAACATTCCTTCACAGTCTTAGATCTATGTAATCTGCCAGTATCTATAGACAAAATGACTAATTATCTGTATTTTAGCGGATGTCCCAAGTGCTGTGGTCGCAGCTGGACACAGAGCGCAAAGAACAGCACATTTCCTGTGTGGATCTTTTCTTCAGGCTCCACTGTCTGGCTCCATCTTCATCAATATGTGAAGACATCATTTGTGACGCACTATTAAACCGAGACAAGGTATTCTTTTTGGGATGTACTGCAAATAAAGGCTGAAAAACCAGTCTCTGCATACATGTGACGAGACACTGAGAGGTCTGTGTGTTTTTTCTCAGACTGTCAGGCTGGAGGCGTTACACCGCTTCACAGTCCTTTGGCATTTAACCAGAGAGACCCAGAACAGCAGATCTCTCTCCCTCAATCGCTCATTTGACAGGTGAGATAATACATCATGTTTTTATTTTTATAATATGCATACTTGTATGAATGATTTTTTATGTTGTCTCTGTCAGATCGCTGTGTGTGGTAGTGGACAGCCTAAACTGCACAGATGGCTCCATCGCTGCTGCCGCTCACTGTTGGCTGGTCAGGGCTCTGTCTCTCAACGATGTGATCAGAATCCTGGAGCCTGTTCTCTTGTTGCTTCTTCACCCATCCACTCAACGGTGCTGCATCCAGAATGTGAAACAAAATCTTACTGCCGGTAACAGAAAAAACTCAAACACAAAACTTGTATACAATGTGGAATGTGCACGTGATCAGGATTGTATCATTACAGGAAACCTGAAGATCTTGAACAGCAGAAGCCGGAGCTCAACAAAAACGTCAACAGACACAATGGCAACGGAAGTTACAATTTTTAACATAAACAATATCCTTGATCGAGAGTCCCTCTGGATGGAATTGGACAGTGGTCCTGATTTGCCAAAAGAATCTGAAGTTTTACCTTTGTCTCGAAGTGACAGTGAAGGGACTGAAGAGGAGGAAGAGCAGGATGATGAAGATGTGAGTGAACACACCGAGTCTGCCGACACCAGTGGGGCACAAGTGTCCACAGAAAACTCCAGTTCTGGCTCTGCAGTCTATCGTATCAGTGAGGAGGGAGCCGTGGTCAATGGGCTGCACAGGGTGGAATCTGAGAGGACACAAGCTTCTGATTCACTGTCAAGCGAGGATGAAGACCAGGAACTGGAGGCGATGGCAAGATCTCGTCTCCTAAAGCAGGAGCGCGACAAGAGGGAGGCCATCGACTCGCTGTTCCGCCATGTGCTGCTGTATCCTGTGTCAGGAGGATGGCCCTACCTCCTCCAGGGCCTCACATTGTTGCACAGTTTACTCAAAAGCAATGCCCACTCCGACCTGGTGGATGCTCTTTCTGCTTCCTCTTTGGACACAAGCTCAGCTGCACACCTAAACCTCATTTCAAATCTTTTACAACGTCACCAACAGTCGCAGGATGGAAAATGTTTTTATGGCTCTCTCCAGACCCCCAGCTCCTCTCCCTCCACCGTGCCTTCCCTGCTCATAGAACTGCTAGTCTCATTGTGCTTGAGTTTTCTGCGCTCTCATTACCCCTCCTACCTCAGCTTGGGACCTCAGGATCTGCAGGGAAACAGAGAGGTTCAGGTTAGAAGCGTGGAGGTTCTGACCCAGATCATGAACCAGCTCCACTGCATGGCCCGTGCAAACAACAGCCCCACCCTGGACCTGATCCGAAAAGTACTGTTTGATTCCAAAGTGCAGCAATATGCCCTACTTACTCTGTCTGCATCTATGTATGTCAGCCAGAGAGGAAGCGAGAGAGGGGTGAAGGCTGTTGAGTTGCTTGGAGAGGATGGAGGTTTGGCTGAGGAAAATTTAGTTAATCTTGGTGGTTCAGGGGGAACACATGAGCAATACCCTTTGCAAATGGCATTACTAAAACTGCTCCAGTCTCTTATTGTACTTGAATGTCTTGTATGTCCAAGTGGTATTGTCGCTAGCCAGCCTGGAGACGCTAGGGAAGTTCCAACACCGAGCACGCCACTAACACGGGAATGGCAAACGGCTGTCCTCTTTCAGCAGTCCATTAAAGCATCTCAGTATATACAGAATCAGCCAATCACAGCCCAGGGAATGTTTGTCTCTGCCGCAGCGAGAGCTTTGCAGCCACAGTACGGTTATTCCATGCATCCGCACTGGGTGTCACTGGTGTGCTCCTCTTTGCCCTACCTGGGGCGCTCTCTGGGCATCATCGTGACTCCTTTTGTCAGTCAGATCTGCAAGAACTTAGATGAGCTCGTCAAACTGTATGAACACGACGGAGCAAAGACTATACAAAGGTGGGTTGTAGAAAAACACATTATTTACTTTTCAATAATAGACGATGACAAAATCTAAATGATGTTTGTGTATATCAAGTATTCTGCCACTGTTTGTACTTGTAGAAAAGAAAACATCGCTCCTGATTATGTCCTGACCCTTCTGGAAGGTCTGACCACCATCACACACTTCTGTCTTCTGGATACAAAAAAAGTGAGTACCCTTCAATAAAGCTTCACACATGCCTCAAATCTGAAATCAAGAATGCATACTGTAACAAACAACGGTTTTGGTTAAATTGCAGTCCCACATATATGAGGCTGTGGATATTCGCAATGCACGTAATGCGGTGCTGGAGTCCCTGCCCCACATGTTGAGCAGCGCAGCTCTGTTGTGGGGTGTGCTGATGAAGGAGGAGAACCAGAGGCGCATGTTCGATTCAACTCCGAGCAGACACACTTCAGCCTCTGTGTACTTCAAGAGCTCCAAGGTGCGCTTCTGCCTCTACCCGTGTAGTTTAGTTTGTACATGCTAATACATTCTCTCTGCTGGACAGATTCTACGGCAGAGGATTCTTGAGTTCCTACTCCCTTTGACAGGACAGTATGGCACTCAGCTCATGGCCTCAGTGGCAGCAGTGTGGAGCAGTAGGAAGGGCAAACGGAGGCCCAAAAACAAAGTAAGTGCGTGAATTCAAGATATGTTTTATATCAGGGGTGTCAAACTCATTCTGGTCAGGGGCTGAATGAAAAGACTAGGAACAGGCCAAAAGAATAGAAGGGATTTCCTTTTCTTATGAATGTTTTTTACATTATTGAGGTATTTTGATCTGTTAATTACAAAACACGTATTTTTGTTTTGTGTTTTTATTTGATCCAGTTTTTGTTAAAACTAAACACATTATTTTATATTTAATTAAATATTAAACGTTTAATGATGTGTTGGGATAAAATGTTAGAATACATTGAATTTGGTTGTTTACCTGAGAGAATCGATGATGTAAACAAGTTATAAATAATAATTGAATATCATTGTAGGGGCTTGAGTTGGACATAACTGTTTTAATAGGGTTTCTCTTTCTATTTTTTGAAGGTACTTCCTGTGGCTAGTGAGTCTCGACTAACTTTAGTGGATCTGGTGAAATCCCTACATTCTCTGAACACTGACACAATCATTAATTTGGCTAAAGAGGTGGTCAAAAAACCCCATCAGATCAAAGGAGATCAAGTGAGTTCTTACTTTGTGTATAATACTTGATATTGAACTTCCCATTTAACTATTATACTCTTCTTGTTTTTTTTAGAAGGCAGCCTTAGTTGACATTCCAATGTTACAGTTCAGCTTCACTTTTATTCAAAGGTATTTTTCCTGAAGTCACTAACACCTAATAACTGAATAAAAGATGCAACAAGCACTAAAAATAAATGTTTCTTGTGTAGCATATCGTCTCAGGAGCTGCAGGACAATGTGGCTGCTCTCCTCACTCTGTTAAGAGAGTCTGCACAGTTCAATCTGACTCCACCAGGACATTTCTTACTGCTCGGGTTTGTATTCACACATAATGAACAAAGAAAACATTTAAAGGAATGAATAAGAATCGTTCCATTTGCCTTTGCAGGATCCTGAATGAAGTTGTTGACAGACTTCCCAACCTCGACAACAAGAGAGATGCCAGAGATCTGCAAGTGAGACATTTTATTTATTTAGAAGATGAATGTATACTTGTCTACGTTTTGCTAAATCAGGATGTATTTTCTCTGCAGGAGGTGACTCAGAGGATCCTTGAAGCAGTCGGGGCGATAGCAGGTTCATCTTTAGAGCAGACGAGTTGGCTCAGCCGCAGCCTTGGAGTCAAAGTTCAGCCACAAGTGTGCCAAGAAGCTGATGAAGCTGATGCAGATGTAGACGGGGATCTTAATGGTAAAACGAGATAAATGTGTTTCAGAAATAATTAAATGAATGTCTAAACATTTACCATCTTCACATTTCTATCAGAGTCTGTTGCACAAGCGAGTACAATGGTGTCCTCATCGGCACCGTCTGTCTACAGTGTTCAGGCACTTGCGCTGCTAGCGGAGGTAGGTTCTAGCCACTTTTAGTTATGAATTATTACTTATAACGTTTAATAACTAATTTATTGGTAATTTCAGATTTTATCTCCACTTCTTGATATGGTGTATCGCAGTGATGAGAAGGATAAGGCTGTTCCTCTCATCTCCCGTCTCCTTTACTATGTTTTTCCTTATCTGAAAAACCACAGGTAATTTGCAGTTCCAAGTCACAACAAATGCAAGGCCAGTAAGACCACCAGAGGGCAGTGTTGAAAGCATTAAGAGCTTATAACTTGTCTGTAAAAAAATAAATTGTCCATTGTTTCTTCTCCCCAACTACTCTTTTGACAGCATTTACAATATTCCAAGCTTTGAAGCCGGGGCTCAGCTCTTGAGCAGTCTGAGTGGTTATGCTTACACCAAACGAGCCTGGAAGAAAGAAGTATTTGAGCTCTTTATGGATCCTCTCTTTTTCACCATGGAAGCCTCTTGTGCACCCAGGTGAATATAAACGTTAGCTTCACATCAGCTCCTTAAGTTCAACAACTGATAACTTTATTGAAAAAAACCGTTTACAAAAACAATTACACCAAGTAATATTCTGGATTTCAGTTGGAAATCGATTATTGACCACCTGCTGACTCACGAGAAGACCATGTTCAAGGACCTTATGAGTATGTATAACTTGTTGACTTGAATTGAATACATTATTTGTTTGAGGCCATTGTGGACACTTCCACTCCCATGTGTGGCCGCAGGTATGCAAAGCAGCTCTATGAAACTTTTTACCAGCGCAGACCAGAAACCTATGCTCCTGAAGCGCCAGGCCTTTGCTATGTTCAGTGGAGAAATTGACCAGTACCATCTCTATCTGCCTCTGATACAAGGTAGTACACTATGAAGTCATGTAATCGTTAATAATGAACAAATGAAGTGACCAATGGTTTCCGTAGAGCGCCTCACTGAAGCGTTGCGGATGAACCCCAGTGCAGCAGTTTCAGCTCAGATGTTTCTCATGTTCCGAGTTCTTCTTCTACGCATCTCATCGCAACACCTCACTTCTCTTTGGCCAATAATGGTCACTGAACTGGTAAATATTCGTTTTAATGTTACTATTGTTTGGAGAAAAATACAGTTTAAACATCTGCAAATGTTTTAGATCCGCATATTTGTACGATTAGAGAAAACTCTGCACATAGAGAAGGAGAACTCCAAGTACGTTTTTCATTCCAATTCCAAATTCCAATCCAAAATATGGTTGTGCTGTAATGCGTTATCCCTGTTTCTTTATCATAGACAGCCAAAAACTACCCGTGGAGATAAGAATGGACCAGTGAACTTTGCTCAGACAGAGTTGGACATGTACTTGTCGGCCTGCAAGTTCCTGGACACTTCTTTGGCCTTTCCAACTGAAAAGATTCCTCTGTTTCAGATGTAAGAAACATAAATGTTTTATTAATATTGTAACGCACATACTGATGTTATGGCACTTGGTTCCGTATCTTTTCCCGGGTGCAGGTATCGCTGGGCTTTTGTGCCAGAGGTAGATGTGAATCGTTACAGTGGACCAGAAAACGCTCTGATCGAGGGCGAGCAGGAGAGCACGCCGCACGTTGTGAAAATACTAGAAGGAATTCAGCAGCGCTATGGGGTACATTTACAGGACATTAGATACATTCTCTTCTAAAGATTTACAAATACAAGTGATGTTTGTTTTCAGGCACTAAACGGACTGACTGAGGAGTCCACAACAGAGGGTTTGGAGTTTCCTCTTCTTACTCAGCGCTGCTTGATGTCCATTACTCAGCTGGTGCCTTTCTTTTGCACTCTCTGCTGTTCTTTCCAGAGGCCTTACAGCGAGCCCATGCCTCACTTCCCGGTGGCAGAGTACCCAGCATCCAGTTCAGAAACTGTACTAAAGAGGCTTGAAAACACCATTGAGGAGGAATTCCTGGACTGTATGGATAGTAAAAATTAGAGCTTTTACTAAATCATTCACATTTGTTAAATGGGGTTTCCATTATTGTTATGTTGGAAGCACTGTATTATCTGCCTTTAAGCCTCAGCGCTTAGGCCACTGGTGAAGCTTTTATTCTACCAATCCATTTAACCTTCTGTTTATCTCAAGAGCAGGCCTTGTTTTTACTAGATATATAAAATGGTGTGGAAACAATATGATTGAAAACATTCTCAAGATGCAATCTAATGAGCCCACAAATTTGTTTTTGACTATTTACAACTTTGGGAATGTAATCTTTGTGGTCATTTGTGCAGCATTTTGTGGACCTTTTGATTCTTGAGTTGATGTTCACTGAATGTAACACACACACATTCGTACACTGGATGAATGCCGTTAACCTTGAGAAAGGTTTTAAGGGAACGTTATTTGCAGAAGTTGTATGTTTTCATGTTTAAAAGTGCTAAATGTTAATTTATTTTTGATGCTTTCTGGACTTGTTCATTTTTGCAGAAATAAATAAAATGTTAAGACATCTGTGTTTTTACTGAATTATACCGTTTCCTTAATTTTTGATCAATGGTGAAAACCATCGGCATGGAATTAAGTTTCGTTATTCACAGCTAACTGAAATGTGACCAGTTGAAAAAAGATCAATACACAAATGGGAGTGGGGAAAAAATGCAAGAAATGTATTGAAAACGACATCCTTTTTTCTATAAAAGAATTGCTGTTAATCAGCGGGAAAGAAACATAGCTTATGAATCCTGAACACTTTCACAGAAGGATGTGGAAATATGTAATAGCAACACACTGCCTGTGTGTTGCTTTAGGGAGCTAACGGGTGTCTTTTTGTCTCATGACATATTTTCAGTTTGATCAGTCTATTTCACGTGTTCTCACGTGCTGCCCGTTTACTATTCCTTCTCAAAATCGGTTCTCAAAACTATTCTAAGCTTCCATGAACCAACATGTAAAATATGGCATCCCAAGAACTACATCTACTTAGGTGATCTCAAGAACAGTGGAATAAACTGCAGAACATTATATCAATAGTTGAACTGCAGAGGAATCTCTGCCCTGTTCAACGACTACCAGTGGTACACGCCCCACAGTTTGGAAAGCGGTCCTTGAGCTACTTGACGTCATGAACAGATGGACAGTGGTGCAGTACCGTGGATGGCCACACGGGGCGCCATGTTGATGTTGTGTGGTTATCGAAAAGAACAAGGAGGCTTCAAACATGGCGGCACAAACAGACCGAGGAGTCCCTCTCAGCACTGTAAGAACATTTATCTTCTTTGAATATAGATTAGATTTATAATATTTATGATGTCGTCTACGATGGTTTGTCTGTTTAAAAAAGCTCAGTGATATCTGAAGAAACTACACGCTAATAGTTTAATACCACGCTTTTAGCTACAGCCTACGTCTTTGGACATTTGTGTTGCAAAAACATTTGTTTTACCATAACTTTATACACACATGGGGTGTGTCTTAAGTCAAACTGTGTCTTATTGTTGTTATATTTTGTTGCTACTATTTGTAAACTACTACGTCCGGGTTAGTGTTAGTTTCACTTTGTACATATGTAAATCCAAACAGCCTCATCGCGGAAACTTTTTTATTTTCAACTAGCGTTATTACTCAAGATCTCAAAGTCTTCTTTGAAATATACGCTTTAAAATGTATGCACTTGTATTATATCAGTAGTAAAGATTTTGTGTGTACTAAACTCTCAATAAATATTTGTTTTATTGTTTTCTAGCTTTCCCCTAAATATCTCCACACCAACTCCACCAGCCACACATGGCCCTTCAGTGCCATCGCTGAACTTATTGGTAAATCATTATTGCTCTATAGATTTTGTTATTTTTGCCTTATTCAACTTGATAAACAAATATATGTTTTATTTTAGATAATGCATATGATCCAGATGTTAACGCCCAGCACTTCTGGATTGATAAGACTGTGGTCAATAAGCAGGATTGCCTGAGCTTTATGGACGATGGCAATGGACTGGACTACCATACTATGCACAAGATGTTAAGGTAAACACATTCAGCATTGGTCATAATTATTTCTATGAAAATGCCACATATATTTGAGTCTGTTGTTACTGAATTTTTTTTGCATTTCAGCTTCGGTTATAGTGACAAAGTTGCTCTTAAGGGCGTCCAACCAATTGGCATCTATGGAAATGGATTCAAGTCTGGCTCTATGCGGCTCGGGAAAGATGCAATTGTGTTCTCCAAATCCGAAGCTACAATGTGTATTGGAATGCTCTCACAGACTTACCTTCAGGAGATTGGGGCTGAACAGATCCGTGTGCCAATTGTGTGCTTTGAGCAGAGAGGGAAAAACAATATCCTTTTTAATGAGCATAACTATCGTGTCCAATTTATGATACTGATACCTGATACTCAAAGCCAACTCTTTCTGTTGGTAAGATTCTTATCAGGCCAATGTAATGGGTAAGGACCAAAGGGGCGAGATTGCAAATACAAGCGGTTTTCTCTGCTGAGCGTTTTCTTAGACATAGGGTGGGGTCGCATGGGTAGGAGTAGAGTAGCTGCTTCGAGGTGTGTGTGGAGAGGGAAGTCTGGACATCTCTGCTCAGACTGCTGCCCCTACGACCTGGTTATGGATAGAGTGGAAGCAAATGGATGAATTAATAAAATGTCAAAAATAAACACTCATCAGGGCGACTTATTGGTTTGAGGTGTTCTGTCCACAATCGTATGTGCTCATTAAGCCTGATCATCTTTCTATCGTTGCCCTTGACTTTGGTTTTACTCTTTGTAAAGGAAGAGCACAAAGCCAGCCTTCAGGACATACTCCGCTATTCTCCCTTTAGAACACAATCTGACCTCCTCACTGAGATCAATGCCATTGGTCCTTCATGGTCGAGCACGAAAACAGGGACGCGGATCATTATTTGGAATCTCCGCAGGTTTGACTTTTTTCACATGTTGCTGCCATAAATCCATGCTGAGAATGTATTTAAACATTTTCTTTGCGCCCAACAGAACATCACAAGGTGGACTGGAGATTGATTTTAATTATGACCGTTATGATGTACGAATGCCATCGGATGTCTACTTGGAAATGAATGATGTTTCGCACATCCCTGAAAGTCTCTACTCACTTCGGGTAAGACTTCAATATGTTTGATCTTATACAAGGTAATTTTTTTATAGTAATACTTCATCTGTATTTAACCCTAGACAAAATGTAAAACGGGGTGTCAAAAAACATATTTATTTATTTTATTCATTTGTCCATGCCATATTACATACTTACATCATGTATATTCCCTTTACATTTGGGCAACATGAACAAATAGGAACAGAAGGAAGACACAAAGCCTTATAAACCCTGTTCCTCGTTTAGGAAGAAATTTTAACGTTTTCACACCCAACAGTATCCGTCACCCACCTCCAACATCACCTGCCACCAATCTAGCATGCTTCTTTTCTATTCAATAACAACAAACTTACTGCACACTTCAATATTTTTGTTTTCTTCACATTCAACCTGCTTTGTGACTCGTCTGTGAAAGGCAGTGTATAGATAAAGATCACTTAGTACTTACTGTTGTGTCGTTTGGGCTGTTTTCCTGTGTATGCAGTTACAGCAAGAGGAGTTATAGCCAATTCTGCTAACATGCTACTGTGTTTAGCAGCGCTGTAGACGCTAGAGGAGCCTCATTCTGTGACTGGAGGAGAACGAGCCTCTACTCAGCACTTTTATACGGCCTGAATTCATACACAAGCTGAATCAATGAGCTCAAGTTTTCAATTAAATTACGGATTATAATACAACTTTTATGTAGTAATAAGCCTTTTTATGAACTCATTAGGAAAAAAATCGAGTATAGCTTCTATTTCTCTGACCATTTAGTATGGTACAATGTGATTTCTGTTTGTGTGTTCATGTCCTAGTGATTTGTATGTTTATCAGTTTAAAAAACATGCTATAATCCACAATTGCCACCACCATATGACATCATATTATGCAAGTTAGATAGGTAGATTAAATTCCTACATGAACTTTGGCCCAGCCTCAATATTTCCTATAACCTTTTGAAATGAAAATGTCATAATTGAGTATTTTAGGAAAACTTTCCTAAGGTTAATGACTTTGTAAAGGAAAATGCTCTCACTCACTGTACTTTCATACACCAGAGAGTTTATCCTTTTCAAAGTTTGGCCAATGTGGGGCCTGCTTCGCACCTGTCAAGGCTTTCCACTTTTTATGACTAACACTGATCACTGATTGTATTCAGGCCTACTGCAGTATTCTCTACCTGAAGCCTCGAATGCAGCTCATGATACGTGGTAGAAAAGTGAAGGCTCAGCTCATTGCAAAAAGCCTTGCCCACAGTAAAAAGGACCACTACAAGCCAAGTTTCTATGTATCCTTTTTTTGTAATGAGTAATTTTGACATGTACAATGCAAGTATTTTCCCCCTTAACTTTTACTTTAGAACAAACGAATTCCAATTACTTTTGGGTACAACACTAAAAGTAAGGATCAATATGGCATTATGATGTACCATAAAAATCGACTAATTAAAGCGTATGAACGTGTGGGGTGCCAACTCAAGGTAAGTTCATTTTCACTGGTTTATTGTATTTTTGATTAATGCAAAGGAAGGTTTCTCACCCATCATCTGTACTTCCAAACCAATTTTTTTCCCGAGCCAGAAGGGGGAAAAAAATGGTTTGAGAGAGCCATTTTTGTTAGGAAACACAAACCTTCTTTTAACACAGGAGGCGGGTTAA
>JAPMNZ010936664.1:0-13498 GCA_029875035.1 Pomatoschistus microps | reverse complement strand
CTTGGCGCGCGGGAAGGTCAGGCCGCGTTTTGCCCGTACACTGCCGCTCGTTATAACTGTCGGTATTTCAGCGTGGTCCTCGTTGGTCCTTGAGATTTCAACAACACAACAACCTCTACGAGACATACAGATAGAGACATTTAAAGGGGGGTGGGAACATGTGAACTGGCAGAGGGCCTGGAGACGGTTTAGGAGCCACTTACATGATATCAGAGTTAAAATAGCAAAATACAGCTCATTAATTCATCATTGTACAGTTACTGAAATTGTACAGTTCTGCATGGTCTAATTATGCTTTGTTGTTTAGAAAGGTCGCCAAAATTTGACATTGTTTTGTGTAAATAGAGTTAAAACCACGATTTAGGCGATTCCTCTAGTCTCTGAGGACTTCACAAAGTTGTCGTTTTGTCAACTAATTTTAGAGAATCCACCAGTTCAAATACAGCAAATGCAATGATAAAAACACATAGAGCCGTTGTACCATAAGGGGCAGATGATTAATGCCCATAGATGTTAATAGATTTCCATAAATGTTGTAGATTATTATGATTATTTGGCATTTTCAACAGAACTACCCAAAATCAGTTTAACTAATTTTGCCATGGGAAAACACGGTCTTGTTTCATGTAAATTATGTGATATTGTAATCCACCATGAAACTCAAAACAATAAAAACGTTGGGTTACATACGCCTATTTACAAGGTGATCGTTTCCATAGTTACGGATGGGGAAACAAATGCTCTTGACCACCAATATTGACAACTGACAACTTTTCATGTGAATCCAGCTGAGAGCAACGTTGTCTACTTTAGCTACTTCGGCCGTGTGTCAGGCTGATAGAGAAATAGTCGTTGTCAAGCAGATTAGTTTACCCCTCCGTAACTATGTAAATGATCACGTCGCAAATAGGTGTATAACTGATTGTCCATATACTGCATCTGACTCTAAACTTCTACATAGCCTTGTGTTGCGTAAAAAATATACTAATAAAAACAATACTATCCTATCAGCCAATCACAAGTTGAAATGAAGTGGTTCTCTGAAAAATGTCTTTATTTTTCAAACAACTATTATCGCGTAAGTGGCTCCTCAGATTTGATTGTTTCCTCTTTTTTGCATCTTTGATTAATCCCAAACTTTTCCACTTGAACATAAGAACACAAAAATACAGATATTGAAGGCAATGGATAACACTGCCATACTATCTATTTTCTGACACGACAGCACACAAAAGACTGGTGGCACTTTCCTATCTCCCATGTTTTATTCTGTACCCTTGTGGACAGTGACATTGGCCTCCTCAGAGCGCAGTGGCAGGCGACGTGGCGTTAATCACAGTTTTGTCTCACTTTCTTGGCACATTCAGTCAGAGGCGAACACCAGCACGGACAGCCAAGGGTGAGAGATGAGAGGACAATGCCTTAGATTCTCAATAATGACGCATTGCTGCAGCATCACTTTGCAGATTAAAAGCAAGATGCTGAATTTCAATCAAGCCACATTAATGGCTTGGTGTGAAGAATGGTTACTTCGTGTTGGGTGGCAGGAGGAGAGAGAGGGCAGGGGCTGAGAGGATGAGCTGAAGCGAGTGCAAAAAGCCCAGGTGAAACAAGGGGATATGACATTTTAATTTGGTAAATTGTGTGTTCTTCTGTAATGATACTTTATTTAATGACTTGGTGACAACATTTGATTATGCAGGGCAAGAGAACTTTAACTAAATACCAGATTGTAGAAAAAAAATCTTAAGACTGAGAATATTATATATCCTTCAAGTAAGTGATTGCCTTTTCAAATTGCTAAAAATTAAGTAAGATTCTGTTTTTTTTGAAAATTACAGAGGATATAAGACCGCATCAAGTAGTTTATATTTATTAAAACATGACAACAGCGTGTCACCTGGTTGCCAGAAATTGCATTAACGCTGGGAAAAAATAATAATAGTAATTTGATGCCAAGTTGTGACACTTTATCAACAGAGCTTGTGATTTCCTCATTTGTTCCTGTCAAAAACTGCAGCCAAAGTACAAAACATGCCAAAGTCTGCCCAAGTGCTCAGAGGAAGCAAAGCACAAGATGATGTGACCCACTTGCAGTAAAGTGCATTGAGAATTTAGTTCTCATGGTAGATGAGAAACAAGGTTGGGCAAGCACAGCTGAGAGATTGTCATCACAGTAGAGCTGATCTAAGGTAAAACTAAATGTGACATGAACTAGATCTCTCAAAGGGGGAAGGGGAGCACCAGAGGAGGGGTAACCAAGGAGTCGTCAGGATAACAGAGAGATAAGGGTATTGGTCCTCTAGTCAAGAATGTCAGAGTTAAGCACAGTGCAATATGGGTAACAAACATGGTTACAATGAATTGTCCTTGACTTTAACCAGGCACCCAGCTCTGGTTACTGTGAGCTTGTTGTGGTCCTCCCAATCCGCTCATGCCCATTCCCATAGTCACACCCATCCCCATGCCCATCCCAATGCCCACCCCTTGGGCCAGTGAGCAGTCAAAGTTAAAGTCCATCTCCTCCCCAGAGTCCATGATATCATGGAGGAGAATTGACTCCACATCACAGTCTAGACTCCCATGGAACATATCAATGTCCAGGTCCGCTGGTAGTCTCTCGTGTGGGAGGTGTTGGTCATAGTTATGGTAGCTGCTGTTCCCACTGCCCCCCATGCCCTGACCATGGTGGTACTGTCCATTTGAAATGCCTTGGTGTTGATGGTCCGAGTAATGACTATGCCGTGGATGAGGGGCAGCAGCCACGTGGCAGGAGTCCTGGGGCATACCGAGCATGCCTGCAGGGTTGGGGGGGAGCGTGGTGGTGGCTGGGAGATGTGCGTGTGATGGGGGGCTGTACAAGTACGGGGCTTTGTGGTTGTAGGTGTGCAGCTGATTGTTGCTGCCTCTGGGGGCCAGAGCTTGTGCCTGAGGCGGCGTGTGGCTCTGACTCAGGCCGTGACCGTTGTGAGCCAGGCTGTGAGGTGAGCTGTGGTTGGGTGTATGGCTATGAGTTCTGCTATGGCTGTGAGGTCCGTTATGGTTGTGACTGTGGCCATTGAGGTGACCGTTGTGGTGATTGTGATGGTTGGAGCCGATTCCATTGCTGGTTTGGCTCATCATTGAGTGGCTCTCTCTGTCCTGTCCTAACATCATGTCTTTAGAACAGTACTGCCCATTTGACGTTAGAAGGCTTTGAAGAGCATTTGTGCTGGAGTACGCCCGCATTGTTCCAGAAAAGCTAGCAGGCTTGTTCTCCTGAATGGTCTGCATGGGCGAATGATGCCGCAACATACTCATGCCAGTTCCTCCATAAACACCAGCACTGTAAGAGCTCTTCACTGCAGGGCTGTAGTGGTAGACTGGGCTTTGGTGCTTATGACGCCCAACAGATGAGTGGTGCTGTTGTGAATGATGGTGATGGTAATCATCCATTAGCTGCTCATCCAGGCTAATGGCGCCGGTTAGACTGGCAAGTTGCGGCAGCTGCTCCAAGGACGGACAGTGGTTTACAGCACCCATTGATGGAGAGCGGGCACTGGTCGGTGAGGGGTAAAGGTGTGGGGAAGTAGAGCAAGACAGCACCCCCTCTTCGGGTTCTCCTGCTTCTCCTTCTGCGAGGATCGGTGACAGGCGTCCGCTTAACGTTGAGGCAGAAGAACTGGCTCTCGAGTGGAGCTCTGTCCAAGCATCAAATTCCCCATCAGTTGAAGTTACTATTGAACCTTGAAGAATTTTCTGAGGAGGACTGCCTCGGTCAGGTGATCCTTGAAGTCCGACTACACTAGCTCCAGCTCCAATACCAGGGCGGCCCACTCTCTTGCCCCTGATGCGGCCTTTGCTCTTCAGGTATTTCGTGCTGTTGTCCATGGAAACAGCCCGGCGCCGTGGTGCTTTGCCCATCTTTCCTCCGTCTGGGTTCAGCATCCACCATGAGCTTTTGCCCGTTCCCTCATTCTGGACCCGAATGAATCGCGTGTGAAGAGACAGGTTGTGCCGGATAGAGTTCTGCACAGAGAGAGGGGGAGAAAAAAGGTTTTGTCAGATGAGTTGAGTTTCACATTTTATTTCAAAAGCGATGATGATAAATTGGGTAAAGGTACACTTTATTGACCCTGTGGGGAAGTTATGCTACCCACGTTCCGTATTATGACATTCTATACTATAACAAATATTGTCATTTAAACTACTCAAGTTCCAATGCTATGTGGAACTGTGGGCTTTGAAACATGATCTCAGGTGGTCTTTTAATCTGACATATCACTATGTTTCACAGTGCCTAGTGTTTTTGTGGTGGCAATGCTATGTGGTACATTCACAGAAGCTGTCAGACTTAAAAGTTTGTCCTTGCTGACAAATGATTACATCTGACGGACGGCCTTTACTAAATCACAGTGGCACTTCATTGTCTTCACTCAATAAATAAAATACTCAGCCAGGAAGATCTCTGTACTTTATTCAATCAGTGTCAACCGGTGTCATAGCTTTAGAAATTTGATCTTGTGCAGAAAAACACAAACACATTTTGAAAGACAGCTGCAGCTGGCACCAAGCAAGACCCTGTCAACCTCAGCCAACCTGGAACGACCTGGAAGTCAGTCTTGAGGCGCGCTCCGTATGTACGTCAAACCACCCACTTTCATTTCCATCAATCCATCTGTCCTCCTCTACTCCTGCCTTCAGCCTGCCTGTGTAAGCTGATGCGGTGGGGCGTACTGTACGTTTGATGTGGGTGCCAGTCTGGCTTAGTGCCAGCCTTGTCTCCTTCACTGTTGTATCAGCATTAGGATTGGTGCTGCTCTGAGAATGAGCCAGGAGGATGGAAGACTAATGGATGTATCCCACCCTCTGACATCTACCTTCTCCTCCAATCTCTCCCTCCCTCCTGTTCAGTCTTTCTTACAGTATAACCCCTTTTATTTTGTCACTTCATGCTAAATACATTATTTTATCTTATGTCCAATGTATGCACTCTTGCCTGCCATCATGAAGCCGTCATTTCCCACTTCTTCATTCAATCTCCTTTCCTCAACAGCATGCTCAATTCTGTCAATATAGTATTATAGTAATTTCATCTATCATGTATGTATCTGTCAAGGGTGCCGAATGTGCTATAGAGTTGTTGCAATTTTATTATTTGTAAAGGCTGCCACATTTTAACATTGAAAAACATCTTAATCGGCTCCTGTGGTTGAGAAATATCCAACAATAGAATGTAACCGACTGAATGTACTCTGCTCTGTATACTTCTGCTATCTCTATTATGGTGAGGATTATTTGTATTCACACTGAATTGCGCGGCAGGGAAACAAATAAATGAAATTGCGGCACATAAATGGGAGGCGAACTGAATTCAGGTGATCTGTGAATGCCTCCTTGGGTTATCTCGTTGTGACACCTCCAACATCGGGTAACCATAGCGACTGTGTAAACGTGCAACAGCAGAACTATATCATATTGTGGTGAGAGTCAAAAGAGAGGGGGGGATGGGGAAAGGATGCAAGAGGAGGTGGTTGTTTGATGCTGCTGCTCCAACACTAAACAGCCTTTCATGTCGGCAGTGTGGGACCGCAGGGGATGCCCGCTCCTGCTTCTGACGCCGCCTGTGCTGCCAACTCTTCCTCTCACCCAGGGCCCAATCACGAACCTATCAGACCACTCCCGATCATGTTCATGAAGTTTAGCATGTCCCTGAACATGAAACATCATTCTATACTTCATGCCAGTCATGTTACCACTCTTTCCAAGAGCCAGGACACTTTATGTTGCAATGTAGTGATTCAAATCTCAATTTATCTTCTGGTATGAGAGAAGCAGTCCCACTGAACTTGAGGGGATTTGTCCTCATCCCAAACCCTCTTTATCTGATGAATCCACCTGCTACAGAGATTTGTGTGATTTCGGACTGTAGCCAACAATGGCATCATCATCATCATCATCATGCAAGCGAGTGGCTTCCTGTGCTTTCCACCACATTAGTTTCCTTCCTGTCAGATTCCTATTGCAGGTGGTTGTACTGTGGGTGTGACTCTTCGCCTCCTGGTGCCTGAGACTGAGTCAGGGGCAATTTGGCCATCCTATGGCCCTCACGCCCCTGAAACAGGCAGTCACTGCTAATCCTTCTCCATCCCTGAGTAATCCCAGACAATCCTTGGCTAATCCCAAGTTGATTCAGGGGCACTCCCAGCTGGGTGTCTCATACAAAGCCATGTCAGGTCGCCACGGACACAGCGGGCAGCCCGAAACTGCTATGATCCTATAGCAATACAGCAAAAAACAAATGTGATAAGCATGAAAAAGGGCTGCACCAAAGTCTTAATA
Source organism: Pomatoschistus microps (assembly GCA_029875035.1). NCBI lineage: Eukaryota > Metazoa > Chordata > Actinopteri > Gobiiformes > Gobiidae > Pomatoschistus > Pomatoschistus microps. The sequence goes on along the minus strand of JAPMNZ010936664.1, from coordinate 7,177 downwards.
GGATAGTGTTAAATAACTTTGCCAGTGTATGTTTGAGCAAAATACAGTTTGTGACTGAGCAGATGTGAGTGGTGTCTGTCATACGTCCGACACACTATGGTCATTAGCCCGAGACAGTTTACCCCTCAGGCTTGAACAGAAAAGAAATGTAAAACTTTATTCTGTATTAAATATTCATATCATGGAAATTCTCATACAGATTATACGAGCTTGCCAGAGAAGATGAATGAAGCCTATAGAAACATACATTGATGGAGGAACACACAACATCGTGGCTGGGTCCTTGGAGCTACTTCCTATTCAAATCATCCCCCTTTAATTCAAAGGGCCACAGAGTGAGGCCTCTAAATAATGAATAAGCCAAAGGGTGGACTGAGATGCTCCGCTGTCCCATAACGTGGGAAGCACATGCAGACAGTTGCATCAACGTGCACCCCTAATCACATTGATGGGACTTATTCAGCCATAATAAATAATGATTATGGCATCATCAAAGCTTCTTCAGTCCTTGGATAAAGCGTAGGCTACATGTTGTACTCTCAAAGTTTCAAAACATCTTCTGTTCTATTCTTTTATTTGTATTATTATTATGATGGCAAAGCAGAACACACTAAAACATGCAGCTGCATGAGTTCATTTGCAAAAAACAGATATCCCAATTTGAAAATGTATAAAAAGTTGTATTCCTCCAGCTACAATCTTAAGCATATTTTGTTTTTGGCAGTATATGTGAAAGGAATTGCTCAAGAATGGGTGACGCTTTATTTATGTAGTACTCACATATATCTGGCTTTTGAAAAAAACTACTTGGTAAAGGGAAAATTGTGAGTCTTTTAAATTATTATAATGGCACATTTGTTTTTGCAAATGAACTTGGCGACTTGCCCAGTACACTTCTCACTTGTTACGAGAAAAAACTCCAAATGCATAGATATTTATGAGAAATGGGCGGCTGATGGGCACGGTGGCAGCTGTGCCTTACAAGAATACAAGAACTTGGATTGAAGGATGGGAGATGGGAATGTCAAAATACAGGGGGGCCCTGGGAACCATACAAAGTGATGCCCTTAAAATGCCCCCCATTCTTCCCACACTCCTCCTTCAACCCCCACCCACAACCATCTAAAGCGTTTTCCCTTTTTACTATCACCCACACACAGACTCACCAACAGAGGGGTAAGGAAACAGGTCAAATGCTTTAAAGGACCTATCTTGTGGCCAATGTGCACTCATTCACACAGAACTGAGTGAGGAACTATGGCCCGTGAGTGGGGTCTGGGAACAGGCAAAAAGAAACCACTCACCCGATTGAACAACCTCAAGGGTGATGCCGTGTGGCGTCGAAGAACACAGCAGCTGTTCTTGTAGTGGCACCGGGTAGAGCAGTTTGCCACACTCGACTGGTATTACCCAACCATTTCAGGCAGAATGGAGCCTTTATGTATTGTCAAAGGCTATACCTCTATGGTGCACAATCATTTGATAAGCCCAAATCAAGGGGGGCAAACAAGCTAACTGCATTTATTGTGAAGCCGTATTTGCCTCTGCAGAAGGCAGCGGGGATCAGGGGGAGGGGAGGTTTCAACACAGGCAGTTTTGTTCAGCACAGTTTTGTCAGCTAAGCTTGTCTCCAGGCTATTGGTGGAAATTAGCGCCGGCTAAATATTCGCTTTTCGTGATTGATGTCACGGCTCGTGATGTCCCTTTGAAGCAAATAAAGAATTTAGAGCCATGTAGATTAATAAGGACAGGGTTGGGGGTGTGATGTGTCTTGAGGGGAACCTGAAGTGGGCCTGAGAGGCCTCAAAGCTGCACCGATTTATATAATAGACAAGAGGTGGTGTAACCTATTGGAAACAAATAGGACAAGTAAGATAGATACGAGAAAAACACTAATGCTTTGGTTGTGTGTGCAGGAAAAGTGTGTGTATGAGAGAAAGAGATATTTAGCTATTTGCCTGAGAAGCTCAGCATCAGATGATTAAAATCCCTTTAGGAGGCTTCTTTAAGAGAGACAGATGGGCAGACAGGCCTGTTTTGGAATGCAATCAAATTGAAAAGATTAAAAGGAGCCTCTTTTATTAGGAGGTGAGAAACAGTTACTTCTCTGCCACATGCCATCATCGCCTCCACAGCAGTGGTCACGACTGCATTGGCATGCGAGGTACATCATAGCCCTCGTTGAAAAGGAAAATTAATTATGAATTAGGAATAGTATCTATCTGTGTATCACTGTGGGGTCTTTCTGAATTGGCAATATTTGTAAATTCTTAAAAGAAAAACACGGAATGTAAAACCAACAATCTGTTTCCTCTTTACTGAGGCGATTTGCCAAAAGCTGTCTTGGCATATTATGGGCAAAACATTACTTAATCTAGCACCATCCATTTAAATGTGCATTCCCTTGGCTGTCACTGCACTTGAATAAGTAAGTGAGCACTGTGGAATCATTGAAAGGCTCTCTGTATCTGACCCCATTATTCCACTACACAGGAGTGCCATTTCAAATAAAAGTTAAAATGGTAAGTGAGCCTGTTGTGTCTAACCGGCTCAGAGCATGCAGGCCAGGGGCAGGGGGACGAGCAGATAGGAGTTAGAGGGGATTCCTGGCTGACTCTGCACTAATTGTTGCCAATGGCCGGCGACTCATCAGCTGAGATGCCAAGTGAAAGGTTGGCATTGGGGTGGCGAGGTCTGGGACAGCACCGGGCTGCCACAGCTTTGGTGAGTAAAAATAGAAACTGACAGATTAGAGGAGCATCTGAGACCCGGATAGGGAATCGGAAAATCCGCCCGTCCGATGCCAGAGACAGCTGAGTGTTTCCGGTGGGCGCAAAGGGGACCCAATCGCACTCCACGTCTGACACCCACACACTGAATGCGGGAGCCTCGGTGGGGGAAGCAGGACCAGCCAGTGTCGGCAAAAGAACGGGTGTGGCTGCCCCTGAGAAGGAGGCTGAGCTCACGTACTCCCACAGAGAATTCACACAACAGGTGTTTGAGCTGGCCAACCTGTGGGGCCGGACGCCTGCTCGCACTTCACACCTCGTCTAGGGAGCAAACTAACATTTTCCACTGGGCCTGCCATGCTTTTGTTAAAGACCAACACATTTGTAGAGAGGCTTTTACAGCTTTTTTACAAGATAGGCCAGATATGCATGTGCGAGTATTTGCAAGTCAATCTGCATTTATGTGAGCGCCTGTGTGTCTATATTTGTGTATCAGTCCATTTAATAGCAAACAGGCACAGTGTGGATTTGATTATTGAAACCTCCCCCTGCTGTATACAAAGAAACTGTTGGCCAACAATGAAATCAATGCAGGCTCAGGCTTTTTCACACTCGGCCTCCACATAATCTCATTCATAACAATGAGAATCTCATTTCCCACATTCTAAAGGTCAGTGCACACCTCTGATCACACTTTAATAAACACCATTCTCAGCGTTTAATTTAATTTCAGCCGAGCAGCAAACTCAATGGCAGCGTACACATGGCATGCAAAATTCATCAGATTGTCCCTTTAATTGCTTCAATTTCACAGCCCTGACAAGTGTGGTCAATCTTACTGCACCAAAACCCATCTGCAGAATACTGCATCCCGGATAAAGTCAGGTGTGGTCACTTTGGAGCATTTATTTAAGTCTATTTTTTGGGTTATTTTTATCTAGTGCCATCACCTGATTTTCACCGTGGAAAAGACGACGGTGGTTTTAACGCTGGTGAGAAATGACATGGACAAGCAGGTGTTTGGACCTTTCACAAGAAAATACAGTTTGTGGGTGAAAAGAATCCAGTGTACGCAGCAGGACTGTTTTCAATAAGACGTATAAAATGTATTATAGCTATGTATTGTCGCACCACCAGCAAAAATATATATATTTTCTGAGCTACATCGTCCAAATAACCATCACTTTTATGCTCTGAGGGTGATCCATTCATTCATTGTAGTATTTGGTTTTGGTTTATACCTTAGGAAACAGTTTAGTAGGATTAATTTTGACTAATTTTTGACAAATTTTGTCACAAAATTAGATACAATCTCAATGTATGAACAAAAGTGTGACATTGTGAAGAAGAATAAACTGAAACTGATTAATATGGTGTTGATTTGTTTTACTTTTTTATACTTTCAGAGATGCAAGGTACTTTTTTATGGAGGCCTACAGCTCCCAAAACGCTCCTCTAATGTTAATCAATCGCTCCATGCAAGTAATCTAGTGTGCAGGAGCTATTTATTTCATGGTGTAACATTTTGGGGAAAAAACTGTCTCATTCCTAACTCCAATCTGTTGTTATTAGATATCTAAAGCAGATAATTTCACATATCCAAAATAACCCAGTTTTAATTGAAGTGACTTTTCATACGCTAGCTTCACTAATATTCTTTTTTTTCCCCCGAATATTGTTGTTTCAAATTCTGTCATCACACCTTGTAAATCTCACCTACAGCACGTTGGCAACCAGAAAACCTTCAGAAATCCAGAGAGACACCTATGCACGTACTCTCTCCGCACACTACCGGCGGCGGCGCGCACATGCCGGTATGACACAAAGCCTGGCACACCGGGCACACTCATTACCGCAATGCCAAGCTACCAGTTGCTAAGGAGACCTGTGGGAGAAGAGGGAGGGTATCCTTGTTGTTGCCATAGCAGCCCAGCTCTGCTCCCTGCCAAACCGGGTCCCTCGGGGGGGAGACAAGGCGAGAGGCGAGGGGGTGAAGTGGGCAGGGGGCAGCGGTTTAATAGGGCTATACGCGTAGGTGCACCAGGACTTGATTAGGTGGCGTACACCGAGGCACTCACTTACTCACGCACGGTCCATGTAAACTCCCACTTATTTGAACACCTATGTGGGAGAAAGGGATGGGTGAATGCTTGGAATAAAAAGCAGGGTTTTTTGGGGAGAAAGAGCGATGGAGTGCGAGGGGGAGGGGACAAGGGAAGGGCAGAGGTGGGTGAGGAGAGAGGAGAACAAAAGAGAGTTAAAGAGGCCCTCTCCGCAGAATTGTAAAGATATAAACGGTAAAGCTTAAGGTAGTTTAAGGTTGTATCGAGGCAATTCTCCCTCAGTTTCGGCCATAATAGTAACCTTGACCTTGGCTCGAGGACTACGGCTGAATACTTTTTTGTTTAAAGCAACATCCAATGAAACCAGGTATATAGTAAATTTGAGGTTATAGCTGTAAAATAATATACTGTGTTTTCCTAAAATAAATAAATGAATAAAATATGTGCATATTAGAGGACTAAGGGACGTCATAGGGAAATAAATGAGATATCACCTCATATCATATCATTAATGAGAGCACAAAAACATAAGAGTCTTGTTAGAATGAAGAGCCCAAGCAGGCAAGAAAAATATATCTTTACCAATCTCCAAGAAACTTTAAGTTGAGGCACTTACAATTGTATCCCTTCCTCTCTGCACATTCCCCAAACCGATAACCGATAATGCAACAAAACCAATCTTTTGTTTAGTAATAGTTATAGTTGGACTTTACTACATCACCCGCATGTGCTGAGAAATTCTAGATACCTACATCTTCAAGCCAATATATTCAAAAGATAAGATAAGATAAGAAAAGATAGACTTTATTGATCTAACACTGGAGAAATACTGTACATGTATACATACAGATAGAATCACTCAGATTTTACAAAAGACAGAAGTGTGCAAACATGTTAAAGGTTAAAAAGTATAGTGTGTGCAGGATTTGATTATGTACAATACAAAAAATGTATTACAAAATGCATCTGAGTCCATCTCACGACTCATCAGCACATCACACTACAACAGTACTATACACACTTACATTCGTGATAGGTCAATATAACATTCTAGCAATATTTTTTTTTTTCTGGACATTGCTGTTTAAGTGGCATCGGTAAACGTATGCTGCGTTTTCAAATATATAGTGTATTTTTCAGCATATTTGAGACCTTATGGAATGAAGCCATGCTGAGTTCTGTCTCCGCAGCGTTCAGTGCTGGTGCCTCGGCTATCGACAGGCTGATAACCCATTCCTGGCGGCTACGTATTCTCATAAATTTACTGCCACTATATGGTCCCAAAGTAGAGCTGGAGTGAGTGATTTCTGTGTACGTGGATGTAGTTACTCAGAAAATGCAAGATGTCCCTTCAGATGTGGAGCCAGCAGCGTTATTCAAAGTTTAGATGGGTCTAAGTGATAGCGAGAGAGACATCAGGCTTGGAGGAGTGCCGATGGTAAATCAAACTACTTCATAAAGCTGAATGACTGATTGTCGCGTTTTGTACACAACATTTGCAACAAAGAAACTGCAATGTTCTTGTGTCGTCTCGGTTACGTTTTGAGAGATTCTCAGAAAATATGACATACTTTACTTTACTTTGAAGGAACACAAATTGGGTGATTTGCCGTTGGACTCTACACAATGGGGACAATGAGAAATCAAACATGCTTTTTGATATTAGATATATCTAAATTATTATGTAAAAATGGTAGTGAATATCAAGTATTACATACATTTGGAGAAATACTGATTTTAACCAAGCATATTCCTCTTCTCTTGTAAGTAAGTTGATTCAAAACTAATGAAAATAATAACAATACATAGTACAAATATAGTGCTTTTTGGGACACTCAAAGACACTTGACAAAAGGACAAAAAGGAAACAAAACAAAAAGCTAAAATTAACAGTTTTGGCAGTTTTGAACAGGTGGGCTTTGAGCACTGGTCATTGAAATCTACTATTTGGGATTCTTGCTAATTCAATCGGAAAATATGCTGTACTGTGCTGAGATTAAAAATGAAAAAGTCACTGAACAAAAGCTTGTTTTGGACTGCTCTGAGAGTAGTCCAAAAGTGGTACTTGCCTTTAAACAGTAACAAATACAGTAGAGAGAATAATACTGCAATGATGTAAGTTCATATACTATTACGATCACTGCATGCCAGAACATGCACTCTGTATCATTACTAAACTGGTTGATCTGGAAAATAGACAACATGGAAGTGCCACAGGAGGTATTGTCATGGTTCAGATTTATTTCCTGTTTTATTTTGTAAGTTGTTAACCCCTGTGTCTTCTTTAGTTGTACTTCCTGTTTAATAACCTGCCCCGCCCACATGTGTATCACCTGTGTATTTTTAGTCTTGTATTTAAAGTGGTTCTCACCCCCGCTCCTCGAG
>JAPMNZ010936651.1:0-21208 GCA_029875035.1 Pomatoschistus microps | reverse complement strand
TGTGATTTCTTGGTTACAAACCCAGCCCACATCCCGCCCCTCTAAGTTCCAAAGGTCTTGCACTGTTTAATTTAAAAGGTCTTATCTGAGATCAATTTAAACGTCGTCATCAGTTTAAACAGCCACAGATTTTCATTATGGTGAGTATATTTTACTATTCGTCTTATTATAGGCATTTTATCTGTTTACTCTACTTTTCTTATTTAGAAAAACTACATTGCTTTGGCTGTGCTGCTTTGTGCTGTGGCATCGCTCACACATGGACATTGTATGGTCAAACCAGATGTACTACCAGGTGACAACTACTTTGTTTAAATTATTTTTTATTTCACAATATTTGAACAATATTGTTCCTTCTGACCACAAAAACACAGGTGCCACTCAGTGCGTGGATGATGTAGATGGTACAAAACATGATGTTGGATCATCCTGGATAAATAGTGAATGCATGGAATGCTCTTGTACTTCCTGCTGCTCTGTGTAAGTATTGGTAACTGAAATATCATCCCTCTTGAACCCTCGTATCCATTCAATATTTCTCCACAGTTATGCAACTCCCATAAACTTTCCTACGGACTGTGTGTCAGTGTTTGACAAAAATAACTGTAAATACATTGTGCACAAGAAAGATGACCCAAACACACTTTGTGAAGTTTTTGGGTTAGTGGGATAGTGATTGACTTGTAGTAAATCATAAACTGAATAAAACATGTATTTGATTCATTTTGGGGGCTTCTGTTTCGTTCATTCTCAACATTTACTTCTACATTAGAGGCTGCCCATGAATCTGAAGAGTCTTGGGACCTTGACATTGGAACATTAGCAATACAATACTGTTTAGTTTTACAGAGAAAAACAGCTAATATTGTGGTATAAGATCAGTCAGATACTTTTATTATTTGATACTTTGTTTACCGTGGGGTTACGGTCTGAAAATAAGCAAATGTTTTAAGGCTGTAAAAACCACTCACCCCTCACTTTATGGAAGTTTCTAACCACCTGAACTCACAACTGCAAAGTACGATAGTGGAGATATCAAACCTGTTGTTGTGGGTTTGAGTGCTGCTGTAGCTGTCAAAAGCCAGCAGCAGGACACTCTGTCTGCTCTGGAGCATTATTCACCTTTGAATAATGCACAGGAGAGGTTCCACTGGTATTTCCTTCCTGCTGCTGTCAGACTGTACAATGAGACCTGTAAATAAGTTAACACTAAAATCATGTGCAAGACTGGTATTTAAGCATTTATAATATTTACAGCTATAGCTAAGAAAGCAGCTTCTTACTTATTTTGTATATTTTGTGTGCTCCCTGTATGTGCTTATACTGTCCTGTGCGCTGCAACATTGAAATTTCCCCACTGTGGGACGAATAAAGGATCTCTTTTCTTATACACTGCAGAGGAGCCATTGCTGAGGCAGATGTCATGTGAAACAAGCAGTTATATGACGTGGTTTGTATGATGATGTTGGAATATACTCACAGCGCATGAGAAGCACGCAGTAAAAAAATACAAAACATGCATAATCCACGGAACAGTGAGTCCGGGACAGTAGACCCCAGGCCCAGGTGAACCGAGTCAGCAAGGGACCACTCTATTGATTAAATGCAACAATATTTGAAGAGAAAAACAAGAATTCCAATGGTCTGGGAGTCCTTATAGTTTCAACATTCTTGAAGTTCTTGGAGTTAACAAACAAAATGTATTGGCACAGTGTTATTCAATTCTGATACATTCTGTCTTAACCCTTTACCATTCAATCGTTTAAAAAAGCAATATAACGTTTTTATTTTTTGTGTTTTCTAAGATGTAGGAGCACTAGTAACACAAATAATAAGTTTTTAGGTTTTTTGATTTTTTTAACCTCTATATATTTGTTCAATTATAGGCCTTTAATAAATGGTTGAGATGCAGTTTGATGGTAAAAGTGCCTTAAACCGCAAATGAAATTCCTCAAAGAGGTGTTTTCAGTTCCAAGCATGTAGAATATTGACTCAAAATGTGATTCACCAAATGGCTGAGGAAACTATTTAAGGTTTAATCACGAGTGAAATACCGGTAAAGGCCACTAGATGGAAATCAAACTCAAGTGTAGCATATTCTATTCCTTTCGCTTTTTTGACAAGAAGAGAGAGAGAGACTGGAGATGTCAGTGGATGCTGCGTGCGCGCGTCTGTCGGTGCTGCATGGGAGGCAGAAAGAACGCTTCACTTATGGCCCAGCATAACTTGGATTAAACAGACACAGATCCAGCTTGATGCATTCATTTGTCCTGCTCCGTCTGACTTAGAGCTCAAAACCATGTCTTTTTGCGGGGTTAGGAGGCGGTGTGTGTGGATGTGTTTAGTTTGTGCAGTAGTTGCGCTCAGTGTTTGTTCAGGACGTGACCTGGACCCGGGCACCGCGCAGCCCGGACCATCCTCCTGCTTTGGCGGCTTTGACCTCTACTTTGTTCTGGACAAGTGAGTTTGCAAATACATGTGTGTTGTTTTAAAAGTTTGAAGCACGTTATTGTGGAAAGTTTATAACATTTGATTTGATTGATTGATGAAATATATGTGTGCTACCAGTGAAGACAATTACCTGAAAGTGCTTATAGGAGAATGACACGGTACAGGTGCACTCTGACTGCAGTGGTGATGTAACCTATAAAAGTTTTAAGACTTGGCAGGTGAACCCAGAAGCTGATCCAAGTGGGTCAACAAAACTAATGCAGCCCAGACCCGTTTTGCTATCTCTGAAGGAGGAGGTTCCTTTCTCATTGCTGTTTCCATTGGGAATTTTCCTCTTTCCTTGTATGTACTATAATGTCATTAAACAGGAAGAGCTCTGCAGAAAATGTCGTAAGAAATATGGTTCATAATATTGATGTATTATCTTAGGCCTAAAAAGTAGGCTATGCTGGGTCTGTCTCGTAACTGTCCGCTATGAACTCCAGATGTGCGTGTCTTGGCCTGAAGTCCTGAGCTGGGACCTGTGTCACAGGAACAATGGAAAACTTGTGTTTGGAGAAAAGTTTAAGTCTTGGAAAGCAAAGTGATATCAACATGTGAAGAGGTGTCAGCACATTGAAGGTCTGTTAAACCAAGCGTCCACATGTGTCAGTGTGTGGTGCTAAACACATTAATGAGTGCTCTGCAGTGTAGCTGCTTTAATGCTTTTCACTGAGCCTCAACATCAGGGGTGCTCAAACTTCTTAGTAAGAGTAACACTTTAGTTAACCATGCAGGATTGTCCAGGGCATGACCATCTGAGTCGTCAACAACTGATCAGGCTGTCCTGTGCTTTAAAACAATGTTTACCATCTCTCCTTTAGAGCCATATATGAAGTATGACACACTCCAAAACAAATATCAGTGTTTACAAATATTCTAGATGTTCTGAGCTTTACAATGAGGCAATGAGGTACAGCATGTTTATATTGGCAGAGCTGAAGTTTGCTGGATGATCTCAAAGACCACATTGACACAGCAGTTAGCGAGGCAGAGGGTCTCATACAAGTCACAGAGGGCCACAATTGGACCACAGGCCTTATTTTGTACATGCCCACATTAAACAATGCCACAAGGATTATCTTCATTCTTTATGCATAACAAACCCATTCTATCGTCTCAGTTTTCTGAGCTATACTGAGCTGAGGTAAATAAAGGAATTTGGGTTCTAATTCTTCTGTCACTTATAAAGAATCTCTGCTGCAGACAGTATTTTGGAAAGGTGAAGACAATTCACATCTTTGTAAAACTGAGTTTCTGGCAATTGGAGCAACAGCTGGTTTCCCTGCCAGTTAAAAAATAAAGTTAAATAGAATACATTTTATGTTCTAAATTAAAAAATACAATATGAACTTTTTACATTTAACTAATGATATATGTTTGTACACCTCAGATCAGGGAGTGTGCAGAACCACTGGATCGAAATATACCACTTTGTTGAACATCTTGCCTATAAATTCATCAGGTAATGAATACATTTAGTCAATGACAGATGTACTTTTTGCCTCATGTGTTTTTGTCTTTTCCAGCCCACAGTTGCGTATGTCATTTATTGTGTTCTCCACAGAGGGGAGGATTTTAATGAGTCTGACTGAAGACAGGTGATGGCATCTCACTTTTACTTTTTAAGATCTTTGTGCAGCGTTAAAACCCTGATCCCATAGAGCTGCTTTGGGTATAATTAACTGTAAACAATGCACAATGCCCTGCTGAGCCCATGTGCATCTTGTGTACGTCGTGTTTTCTGGCACATGTTTTGTATTTAGTAATTTACACAATTGGATTCCATATGTTGTCTATAGGGAACACATCCGTAAAGGACTGGAGGAGCTGCAGGACGTCCTTCCAGGGGGGGATACGTTCATGCACGAGGGGATTCTCAGGGTGAGGATCTGACTACACAACTCTGCTCACAACATGAAGAAACATGAAAGACTCATAAGCCATTCACACGATATACAGTGAATCACTGAGACTAAATGTTTACGGTGTGGATGCTTTTGTTGCAGGCAAGTGAGCAGATTTACTATGGAAGCACAGAGGGTAAGTCATCATTTTCATTTAGTAATCTACGTTTTTATGACGTTTTTTTTTACTTAATTAAGAAAAAATGCTATTGATGTACGCATATTAATGATTAGGAGCACAGATAGTCTCTTTCTAACTTACATTCTGTCCTTTAATGTTTTCTTTGTATTTACTTTGTATATATGATATTCTGACTATATAAATCTATTATATTTGATTTGTCTATTTGTGTATTTGTTTCCAAAGGTTATCGCACAGCTAGTGTCATCATTGCTCTGACAGATGGAGAGCTTCATGATGATCTGTTTTATTATGCAGAGAGGGAGGTGAGAGGTGGAGCGGTTACACACATTATACTACACGTCTCTGCACACATTATGTTTGGTATTATTGACTGAGGGTGAGAACATGTTTCAACCACAACACATTATATGTCATATGTTATATGTGTATCCTTTAAGCATTACCCAGGTTCACAACCCGACAGTGGGTTTGATATCACTGTGATGCAGATTGGATGTTTTTTTGTGTATACTTGTATATATAGAATTTAATATATCATATCATTCTGTACACCTGGCAGGCCAACCGCTCCCGGAGCCTGGGTGCCTCTGTTTACTGTGTGGGGGTGAAGGACTTTGATGAAGCACAGGTATTTGACTTTGTCTTAGTTTTCAGTCCTTCGTCCAATAGCTTTGGAATGCAAATATTAAATGTATCTAAATATTACTTTATATTGATTAAAGATGATCAATTAAGAAGTTGTATTTAACCTCTCCACAGCTGGCAAAGATCGCAGACAGTAAAGACCATGTCTTTCCTGTGAATAACGGTTTTGCAGCTTTGCAAGGAGTCATCGATTCAGTAAGTTTCATCCACAGAGAATACAGTCTTTGTTTCCATTTCATAAAACAAATGATTCTATGACACTATAGACCCTTTATGGTCTTCACCTTAGTATCAAACTTAGTGAAAAGTGGTGCATTCTTGCAGTAATTGGTTCACTTAAAGTGAACTTTGGTTCACTTAGGACTCAAGTACGAACACACTCCAAGTATCAAAGTGTCAGTTTTGTGTTGTTGTGACCAAAAAGGTTTTTTATTTTCTTCTTTTAAATTCATAAGTGCTGGGCTCCATTCATTTCCACATCCAGTCAAACAGCTCTTCAGTGGGTTCCCAGTTTCGACAGTTTATGACTTACACTTTGAGTTTGACGTCTGGGCTCTAAGAGCCAGAGAGCCAGAGAGTCAGAGGGACAGAGGGGCGTAGGAGCAGAGGGACAAGGACGAGAGCCATAGAGGTGCGGAGGGGCAGAGAGCCAGAGGTGCGGAGGGGCAGAGAGCCAAAGGGGCAGAGAGCCAGAAGGGCAGAGGACAGCAGCATCTGGAGCACATTATCAGTAGGAGTTCCATCCTCACATGAATTGGGTAGAGGCTGTAAATCTGCTCTACAGGCTGTGCCTGGAGAGCAGCTGGAAGACGACTCCTGAAAACACCATATAAAGTCTTGAAATAATGCTAGATAATAAATTTCATTTTATCTCCTCAGATCCTGAAAAAGTCCTGCATCGAGATCCTGTCAGCAGAACCGTCCACTGTCTGTGCAGGAGGTGACTCTGCTCTTTGTATTTCTTTTATTGTTTTCTTCTTTGGGAGGAAAGTTTTAAATGATTGGCATAGGTAAAAAGGATCACTGATGTATTACTGTTGTTAGATCTTGTTGACCGTAGTGACAATAAAGAGCTATGTTTACATTTTGAACTGTAGTTTTATTATAGAGGTGAATAAATGCATTTTTTGAATTCCCTAAAATAATTTCTCTTGGCCTGTAATGTCTCACTGTCGGCTCTTTCTCAGAGTCCTTTCAGGTGGTGCTGCGGGGAAATGGTTTTCTTCAAGCTCATAATGTGGATAAAGTTGTGTGCAGCTTCCGCATCAATGACACTGTGACAAAGAGTGAGTAACATTCACACGATCTGTGGTCTTTGCATTTACCTGCAGCAAAACACTTACTGCACTGTTTGTCTTTAGAAACTAATACCAGCTGTCTTATCTCCCAAACACCTACTGTCTCTATTGTACGAGCTCAAAGTTTATTCGCTCAAAGTTTACTCGCTCAAAGTTTACTCGCTCAAAGTTTATTCGCTCAAAGTTCATTCGCTCAAAGTTTATTCGCTCAAAGTTCAAAATGATTTGGAAAATCACCCTGTGTGATGGAGGAAGTCATGTAGTCAATGGCTAAAAATGGTCCTCCGAGAATTATACGGGCTGTATTCAGTCAGGCCAGTGCGTAAAACTTCTTTGTCTGATGTTGTCTACATTCAGTGACATGTTGAGATCTTCCTGCCGATGTGGAAACAATTGTAGTAAAATCCTCTCCTCATGTTTATACATGTGCATCTATGCTGTCTCTGGAACTTATTATTTTCATTGGGATGAATGAAAATAATTAGGCCACAGTTTGCCCAAAGAGACACTGTCAATGTAAACAACAGACTAACAACAGCCAGATTTAGTATGATCCTAATGCTTCCTTTGAATTCAGAGCCAATGCATACTTAGCAAATCTCCATCAAGAAAACACAAATGCATAACTTCATGATGAACGTATGATAGATGGGAGATGTCTAAGAAGAGTCAGATCTCTAATAAAAAACATCCAAGACACACAAGACATATCTTGTTCTATCTATTGTCCTCCTGTAACAAAATGTTTCTTCACAATCTACCATTTTACAACAGGTTCCTGTTACTTTATGTGCAAATAAAATATGACCTTTTTCTCGATTGAAGGAGTAAACAGGCTAATAAAACATTTCCACATGAGCTTGAGCGTAGCAGTGGTGCAGAACTTAAGCAATTTGAGTGAAATGCAATCAGTGTCAATCTCTTTGCTCTACTTTTCTTACTGCAGTCCAAATCATGCTGTTTCTATCAACATATGAGTTTTATTGTCAGACACTGGGAACAGTATCACCGTGCAAGTTGTCATGGTGACTAGATTTGTCATTTGTTGGGTATGCTCATCTACTGCCAAAACAAATATCCACTTTGAGGCACGATGCGCATGCAAAGGCAGCTGGAAACAGACTGAACACATTTCTGAAGTTTTGGAAGACATGAAATGGCTTCTGTCCAATGCAGCAGAACACACACCCCCATCACATCTATGCACGATGGTGGTCAGGAAAAGGACTCTCAGATATTTTAATATTATGGAGATTTGAGAACTTTACCACTTTCTATTTATGATCTGACAAAACATTTCATTTTTTAAAGATTTGCTTCTTTCCGTCGAGAGTTGTGTTGGCACCTGCCCTCCAACTGAAACTGTAGTCTAGAACATGAATGCAACCTATTAAAAACTAAATGAATTGATTTAGTAAGTAAGTAAGTAAGTAAGTATTTAGTAAGTATTTATTTATTTGAGTTTATTTGAGTATTTATTGATTTGAGTTCATGTTTACTGCTAAATTGCATAAAAAGCTATGTCATCTTTGAGTCACATACTTTTGTCTTGTAGCAATGAAGCCTCTTGTGGTGGACGAAACATATTTGCTTTGTCCTGCTCCAATTCTCCACGAGGAGGGAATGTAAGCTACTTTTTCTCGGCATTTTAAAGTACTAATATATTTACTACTTTTTTTTACTACTGTCTATTGTCTTGTTCCAGGGCTGCAAATCTGTATGTCAGTTTGAATGAAGGGCTCAGTTTTATCCTAAGCCCGGTCACTATCACCTCTGTTGGCTGCGTGAGTAAAATTATATTATTTTGGCAATATAGATTCTTGGTGCATCACAACTTTGTCAACTCTTCAAAATCTAGATCTTTGCACACATATTTACATACATACAAGCAAACACATATTACATTTTTGGATGGGCAATGGACACAGACGTATTTCTTGATATATTTTTGGCCCGTACATAAATATTTGCTGCAATTTATGGATCTGTCATAAAACATTTAAATCAATGGAAATTTTCCCACAAAATATCACTTTTTTCCCTGTTTATTTTTGCAGTACTATTTGATTATGAAGTATGTACTGGGTAAAACATGTTTAGGGCTGTAACAGAACTAATTGATTATTGAAATATTTAACTGCCGCCCCTTTTATGAAGAGCTGCTGTTACTGTAGAATGGAACTGAAACTATTACAACATTACCACTGAAAAATAATGTATATTTACTGAAATGTGCATTGGTATAACTGTACAATAAGATACATTTGTGGTATGTTCAGTCTGATGGGACCGCCCTGGCCATAGCTCTGCTTCTCCTGATGGTTCTGCTGATCCTGGCTCTCCTCTGGTGGTTCTGGCCTCTGTGCTGCACGGTGGTGAGTCCACAGGAGTTTAAAGAGTTGGCAAACTGTGGTTATTATGGCATCAGAAACAACTTTGCCAGTGTGCCCTGTGGTCTTCTTATGAACCCAAACAGACATAAGTAAAAGTGGAGGATAATAAGGGCAGAGTAAACAGTGTCTGCTTCTCTCATCAGTCCACTGCCTCACCCCCATGTACTAGTCGTTATGCTGCTTTTGGTTCATTTATTTGTTTTTATTACAAAAGATAATCAACAATGACTTTTAAATCATTCTCTACAATCAAATAAAAATGTGAAAAAATAAATGTTAATTGTGATTGCTTTAATTAAATCGGTCAGTAGTTGACTTTTCAAAGGCAAACCACAACAACAATATGCAGGTCTTGTTTATTTATATTCTAAGTCAATCATTTTGCAGTACTCTTTACCCAAATATTACACCTATTTCAACACAATGTCTTTGAGCAGGTGTAATTAGAAGCCAGTTTTAATAATAGAAACATAATATAAGGGAAATGTTGGTGTGCATTTCCCCAGTTGTTGGTCTGCCCGCCTCACAGCAGCAGGGAGGTCTCGAGCCAATCTGTGTCAGAAACTGGAGTCAGGATTTATTTTTTAAACAAAGGACACGACTGCAGACTTTCCACTGCTGCAGACTGTGGCCCTGACAGGTGCCAGAGAAATATGTCAGCTTTACAACACTACTTTGTGTTTTAAAATATATTTTTTCAGTATTGTCAATGTTATTTTAGCATAACCACTGCCAACAGCACTGAAAAGAGTCAGAAAAATGTGAATTGTTCTAGTTTATGATTTTTTGAAAATAAATGTTTCATGAGTCCTGTTTTAAATATAAGTAATAGTTTTACGCTGATGATGGAGTTCTAGAACACTGTACAAAGATTCACAGCTCATCATCGAGCTTTTGCAAATGTAAAGGATTTTTCTTTTTTTTCTTTTACATTGAAATTATGTGCTTCATTGATTTTATTTAGTTTGTTAAAGATCTTACCTGTGTACATTGAATTGTTTTTGCCCAGTTTATTACACATTTGCAACGTTACATCCACCTGTGTGATGTCATAATTTACAACCAGGAAGTAGATTTATAAATATATAAGTAAATTAAGTAACTTGTCCAGGCATTTTTGGACAAATATGGACATGGGTCATAATAAGTGTTTAAGGGATTCAAACTGTTGGATTCTCTGATCTGTTTTTGGCTAATTGACAACTTTGACAAGTCCTCCTTTTTTTTAATTCAAGGCTATACTAAAACAAATGCAATTAATTTGAATCAAACTTTAAAGTAAGTCTTTATGGCAGAACAGACATATATTCTGATCGAACAGTTATTCATTGTATTCCACATTAAAACCTTTTTTAATGTACACATTTGAATAATACCACAGTCCTATGCATGTATAAATGCTGTGTGTTGTTGGATTATTTAGATCATTCACGAGCCACCTCCACCGCCTGCAGAGGAAAGCTTGGTGAGAAAACATTTACAAGAACTTTAATTCTATTCGAGCAACTATGGTTCCACACGTTTTCTAGTTAATTCTGTTTTGGAATAGGATGATGAAGACTTTGATGGGCCCAAGAAAAAATGGCCAACGGTTGATGCATCGTATTACGGGGGAAGAGGCGTTGGAGGAATCAAAAGGATGGAGGTTGGTTTCATATCTGTGCTGTTTTGATCTATTATCTGTCATAAGAAAGACTTTCACAGATATTTTCATTGACCTGAAGTACAGATTTTTGTTGTTTGTATATTGTAATATTAATGTAAATGTATAAAATGAGAGACTTAGTTGACCAAATGAGATGTTACAAATAATTGAATTGACTAAAACTAAATGAGCATTGGTCTCACAGCTCATAAAAAGCACAGTGGCTGGATACTTCTTACACTGGTTCTCTGTAGGTGCGATGGGGAGAGAAAGGCTCCACTGACGAAGGAGCCAAACTGGAAAAAGCAAAAAATGCCAAAGTGAAAATGCCTGATCAGGAATATGCTTCAGCTTTCCAAACACGAGTCCTCAACAACGGCATGCACAGACCCCACAGGCTGCAGAAGTGGTACTCGCCTATACAGGTAAAAGACCTCAAACATATATTTGTAATAGTATTTGGCATGTAGCCTTTGGGCCATGACTGATGATGCAAATCCAAGCTCAGTGGACCCAAGATGTCCGCCCATTCAAGTCAATGGCCTGCACACTGGGGCTTACTGTACTTGAAGTTAGCCTTGCTACTGCTACACCCCAAAATCCAGCCTGGAAGTAGCAGTTGGGCTACATCCATGTGTAAAAGCACATGTACAGCAGTTGTACCTCCGCCATGATGCTTTGCGCAATGAGCTATGCAATTTGACAGTGTTAAACGTTTCACTACTAACCTCCACCCATCCATTTTCTCCCCTTTAATCCATTTCTGGGTCAGGGGGGTGGCAGTCAGAGTTGCACCCGTCCTCCTGTGGTGATTCCACAGGAGGACGGCTTCTCTGTCAGTGAGAGCATAGCCTTGATCTTTCAGCGGGGGCTTCAGGCAAAGTGGGGATAAGTGTCTTGCCCAAAGACACAACAACAGCAGGCCTTAGTATAGGATTAGGAAGAGAAGGTTCTTTGAAAGCCTGGCACTGTTTCTGGTTCGCAGCACTAGTATTGTTCGCCGCTCTGGAAATGTTGAATAGCTTTAGAAGATAGTGAAAGTAGAGAGTCATACAAACAACAGGATTTCCCACAGAGTCCATGTGGGAATCCAAACCTGGCAACCTGCACCAGTGCTATTCACGCTACTTCTGTCATCATGGAAGTCTAACACAGCATTAAAGACAAAGCAACAATGTAGCTGTTTAACTGTCACAGCTTTGAAGCTGGAAGTAAGAAATGATGTCACACTCAACACAAATATGAGATGCAGTGCAACAGAAATCTACTGTACTGTTGGCAAAAGGACACCATGGCTTTAATGAAAAGTACGGTAAAACAAAACAAAATCCAGAGTACAGAACACAAAAAGTAATCAAACAAAGACTGACGACATGACGTAAAACAGACGTGGGATGAGAAAACCGGAACGGGAAGTGAAGGAACACACAGGGTTTAATACAAGACTAACGAGACACAGGTGATACACATGAGGGCGGGGCAGGTAATCAGGAAACAGGAAGTAGAACTAAAGGAGACACAGGGTTAACAAAATGTACAACATAAAATAGGAAATAGACCTAAATCATACTGTATGCATGTTGATAATAGTGTGTGTTGTTATTTTAGCTGTAGGACCACAGGTGTGATTATTTAGGAAAGGTGCACATAAGATAATATTTAAAGTAGAATTAAATAGGTCCTATAAGTTTTAAGACAGTATTAAGATGTAGGCTGTAGTTTTTGAACTAAGCATGATAATTTGACAAGACTAAAGAGACTGCTGGCACATGTCTGCTGCTCCAGTCAGCAGGGGATAAGAAATAGAAACCAGGCTCACCTCACGAAGAGCCAAAATATTGTGAAGTAATACAGCTGCCTTTTCCCTCCAGCTTGTGTTACTGGAGAAAAAAATCTGCACAATAATAACTGCCTGGTCATGGGTTCTGAAATACCAAGTTTTAAACCAAACACATCAAAAGGCCATTGAGGCATTGTGGAGAGCTTAACACAGAAATTAGACAAATATTGAAAATATCTGGTAAACAAAATAATGAAAATTCCCCCAGTGACCTCTTATGCAAGACTAAAAGAACAGTGAGTTGGACTAAACAATAATTATCAATATGCAAAATCAAAGTAAAGTACAATTACTATTGCAATTAGAAAAATATTTTAAAGGCCTACAATTACTTAGTGGTACTTTTCTGATAAGCCAGATCTATTTTAGTGCCATACAAATACAGTTTCACCTCTTCTTGAGAATATCCTTTCCAATGTACTGCCAGTAACAAAACAGGTTGAAAATTGTAACAAGAATAATACAGGGGCGACAGTGGCTCAGTTGGTAGAGCATTGGCCTTTGAGCCTGAAGGTCGTGGATTCGAGTCCACCATCTCCACCGACTCCCACTGATGACTGCTGCCGTTGTGTCCTTGGGCAAGACACTTAACCCCACTTTGCCTGAAGCCCCCTCTAAAAGATCAAGGCTATGCCATAGAGCGGCCATCCTCCTGTGGCCTCACCATCTGCAAGAGGATCAGTGAGGGGCTGGTGCTTTGTGTACAACAACATTTCAAAGCGGAGATCTCACATGGTGGCTCGGGTATCTGGGAAGGTGTTTCGGGCACGTCCCACCGGGTTAGGACACTAGGACATGCTGGAGGGACTCTCAGCTGGCCTGGGAACAACTTGGGGACCCCCCGGATGAGCTGAAGGAAGTGTGTGTGGTTATCCACACACACTTCCTCCTCCCGGTGGGACGTGCCCGAAACACCTTCCCAGATACCCGAGCCACCATGTGAGATCTCCGCTTTGAAATGTTGTCAAAAAGCTGTATTCATTTTTATTGATAGACTTCCCTATCCACACACACTCTGCTTAGACTGCTGCCCCCACGACCCGGCAGCGGATGAAGCGGAGGAATATGGAATGGAATAGAAAGATCTCAGCTTCTGTAATTTAACTTTTCACATGTTTTTGCGACTAGACAAAGCTGGATGCATTGTGGGTGTTTCTAAGAAGAGGCTATGACCGTGTGTCAGTGATGCGGCCGAACGCCGGTGACAAGGTAAGATTCTGACAATGATTAAGCATTCACTACATTTACAAGATTCAGTAAGAGCTAAATGTAGGCCATGTCTCCCTCGTGTGAAAATGGTGCAGGCGTGAGTGATGAAGTGCACACACAGAAGTGGAAAGTTCAGGTTTAGAGTCTGGCTGCAGTGTGATGTATAGAAGTCTGGAGAAGTCGTTAAAACAATATCAGGGTCCAGCTGCAGCCCTGATGTGCAGAGGTACACTCTGTTCATCTTATGGAGCAAGAAGCACATTTTAACACTCCTGCACATTGTGGCTCCCATGGACTGTATATTAGGAGTGGAATAACGAGTGCTGATGTCACACACTGTGTTTGCTGAATGGTGAATGTGTATGTGGCAGATTTGAACATAAGCATTTGCTCAGACGGTGTTAGCTTCGTGCCGTACCAGGGGTTGCTAACATGGTTGCTATGGCAAGCAAATTAAGGCATCTGATTGGTCAATCCTGATATGGCTCATATCTGGATTTGCAAAGTCCATCCAAGTACTAACTAGGCCCTACTCTGCTTAATTTGAAGTGGTGCTTCTAAGTTTAGTAAAGGAAAAAAGCACCAATTTTATATTAAAACACAACAGTAAAAAAAGTTTCAAAAACATAAACGGTTTTTCTCAAATAATCATTATGCTTTTTTTCATTTTTTACTAAGACTATTATTACTTTTACCCAAGTTGTTGAGACTAGAACTTTTGCCACCTCTGGATTCTTGACATCCCTGATTGCAGGTGCTCTTTCAGACAGCTCCTGGCGTTGTTGTGAAATGTAACTGAGCACTAGTGCGATGTCAGTGTTGAAAGCCTCTGACTTATTCAAATATACACTCGGCTTCAGGAGGTGATGTCAGTGACGGCTCTCCTGCAGCAGCACTTGGTCAAGCTTTGTCCCTGGTAGATTTTAAAGAAGGATATGTAACTTATAGATACTTTCAGCAGAGAGAACCTTTTGTGTTGAGCTGGAGCAGAGCAGTAAACAAGCTCATTCTGGTTGCAATTATAAGACTCTCGTTTAAAGGTCTGCTTTTATAACTTCCCGCCAGTGAATAGCAGAAAAGGCACAGCACAAGTTCATTATTGCTGAAACTAAGATCATCATATTATTTCATCTGTTTTGTATTAAGTAAAAAGCTCCAAGGTGGTTTTGTGTGGAACATTCAGAAAAATTGCTTCTCAAGTTTCAATATTTACAGTCTATGGTTTCAAATCCATTGTTAACCCTTTAGTTATTTTTTTATGAGATGCGAGTAAAAGAATTAGGTTTGGTATAAAGTTCAAATTTTCAAGAGACTTTTAAGTTTGATGGCAGTTATCATGGTTGATGTTTTATTATTTATGTTGGGGTTGTATCAGTCCAGCATAAAGGAAGTATTGTAATGTAACACACACACACACACAAACATACCCCCTCATCTGATTAAACGGGGGTGCAACATTATTGAACTTATTCTTGAAGCGACCGTTAGCACCCAAAACCATCAAGCAAAATGCTCCAGCTCCAGCCCTGAAATGATTTTATACATCTCAAAATAACAGCACTTTGTTTTTACAGGGACGATGCATAAACTTTACCCGGACCAAAACCCTGCCTCCACAATACCCAGACTACGACCCCCCCTGTCCCATCTACAGCCCCCCAAGCATCAGCCCGCCTGCTCCACTGGGTACTCTCCCTCCTGCACCCATGGGACCTCCTCCATACACAGCTGCCCCCAGCCTCCCCACCATGCTCCCTCCTTCTCCATCAGGACCACCGCCAGGACGAGCTCCGCCTCCCTCCCGTCCACCACCGCGCCCCAGTCTCTAGAACAGTCCCAGCATCAGTTATTATTGATTGTAGCAAAGAATATGCAAGTGGGCACTGCAGGACAAGAGCAATCTGAATTTGATTTGTTCCTGGCATAAGTTCATTAGAGCAATTACTTGACTTTCAAAACCATTCAGTGTGAGGACAGGTGGAGGACAGGTGGAGGACAGACTTCTCTCCATCATCCAGGAGCTGCACACAACTGCAATTTAGAGCAACAGCACAATGCAAAACCGTGTGTTTGTAGACACACAAGCTTTATGAATGTTGCATGATGTGTTTATTGAATGTCTTTATGTTTTGCTTGAACTATACCGTGTTTTTTATTTAAGCGACTATCTTTTCACAGTGACTGCAAAATAACTAGCTTCTTTGAATGATGTCATAAGCACATAAGAAAGGGCATTGTTCAGGAGGGTCAAATCTGCAGTGATCACAACATGTAGACCAAATAGAACACACTTTTGGTTTATCAATCAGTTGTGGCAGAACTATGGAAAGACATTTTATACTTTTTTGTTGTTGTCAGATTTTGTTTCTTCTTTGTAGTGTTGGAACAGTTATGTAACACCGATAGACTGCTCACCATTGATGTCATTTAGTGATGTGTATTACGTGTTAAAGTTAAAACTGATGCAGGGGTACATACTGTATCTATCACCTTTGAATGATTGTTCTACAGTGAAGTAAATGATGAGAGGAATACCCAGGCCTCATGCTTCATATATGTGCTTAAGTTAACCTGTGTTGCACTACACATTATTTTGTAGGAACATTGTTTACTTGTCCCCATAGGAAAACTATGAAGTAACTGCTAAATTGTCAAAACATTTTTTTTAACAAAACACACATATTATATATTTGCATCTGTTTCATAACATAGCTCTATCTTTAAACAACTGTTAGCTAAGAGCCTTTACTATGATTTCTACCAAAAAGAAAACGACACAGAACAATGTTGACACTTTATTGCATCAGTGTCCTTCGTCAATTTAAAGCTCATTGTGCAGAGGCCGGAGCCCACACGGCTCAGGTACCATGTGTAACACGTCCAGGCTCTGCTTTTTCACTCTAGGTCAAAATAAAAAGTCTTGATAGAACAAATGACAAAATATTGTTCTTGTTTTCACAGTTCAAGCATCTAAAGAGTCAGCTACATTGTATTTCATTTTTATGTTTACCTTTTCATTGATGATCTAAAGAGACTAAAGAGAGATGCAAAGCTGCTTGTGACGTGCCACATTCAGAGCCAACGTCACAATTATCAAAACAACTGACCACAAGGATACAGTTCAATTAGAATTATATGGTTTTGCAGATATCAATGTATATTACGTAACATTCACCTTTCTGATTAAAGAAACCAAACATATAAAAAAAGATGTAACATAAATGATAGAAAATATATCAATGGTCCCAACGTTGCAAAAGTGTCTGTGGTGTTGGAAAGGTGTGGGCTCGGGGTTCAGTAACATTTACTTCAGGACATACACTTCAGCGTCTTATATCAACAGAACAGTAACATTTTTATGGAATACAGGACTTCTATTGTGAAGTACTGCCAATGCAAACTGACTAATGAACTTGAATAAATAATCAGGATCTACTACAGTGAGAATAGTCACAATAAGGCAACATTAAAATCAGAATGTAATGCTATAGTAACAGAAACAGTCGTGAGGCGGGAGAAGCACGGACGTGTGATGGCCCTGCTTTGCCATTTGGAATGATTAAAACGCCTCTTACTGCTCTTGAGTAAAGACACAATAATTAGAATTAGCTGCCAAGACAAGCCATCAACGTCACAAATCATGCACTTAAATGTGCTTATATAATTATTTTGTTTATACTTGATATCCAGAAAAGACATGGAGCAAAATGTGTTTAGTTTTCACCACACACAACATAAGCCCACACCTTGCCAGTTTGTCCACACATGATCACATAAGATGACACGAACTCCCTCAAACAAACATTAGACATACAGACATACAGAGATACAGATAAAACACACAAAGCCTTCCAAGTTTCTTCATCCAGCTGCTCTCTGCAGCCTGCACACGTGGTGGACACCAGCCTTTACTCCAGTCTTTACTCCACTGTCACCGATTTGGCCAAGTTTCTAGGGCAGTCCACCTGGATTCAAAAACACCACAATTTAAACCTAATCAATTTTAAATTAGAAAATATTTTACAAACACTATCCAGAAAATGTATTAAAATTAAAGATGGAGAACCAGACTAAAAGCTTGTCCTCATACTTGCCACATGAGCAAGTGAGCTGAAAGATTTTTGTATTTATTTTTTCACACAGTTTTCTTGCAGGAGGGGCCCCCCACGGCAGGTCATGGCCAGCTCCGTAACTCAGAGTCTAGGCCACACTTTTTACTATTATTTATGGTTACAACATCGCTTCCTCATCAAAAGCACAAGTTGTTTTTAGATCCATCCATCTATTTGCTGCAAACACAGCCATGTCTTAATATGTTTGAAAAAAAAACAATATCTACTTCCTCTTCTGATGGCCCTGAAGTTTCATGCAGATAGCCTTTATCATTTGTAAAATATTGTACCAAATTATTTGTATCCAAAGTTTTTAGCCCGCGACCCCCATGGTACCCCCACGATAAATGCGCTGCTGCCCCGTGACCCCCCACCGCACCTCAACAGCCCTTACCATCACGTGAAATGTAAAGCATGTATTTGTTCTCTGGACCGTTCTCTCCTCTACACTCCTCCAAAGACTGCACAGAGACAGCATCAGCACCGAGTCCCTGCGCTCTGCTCGGTGTGTACACAGACGCGAGCCTCTGCTGAGGGGAGGCGTCACTCTGCTACGTGTGTGTGTGAACAAGCCGTATGCAGGGTTCAAGTGATGGGCCTGGAGGGCTCCCCCTTTAGCAGAGGTGGAGGGCATTTGAACCTCACTGTTCCCCGCTGCCCTCTTTGATGTTCCTCTGCCGCAGTCGTCGGACCAACAGCCTCACCTCAGGCACATTTTTTTACACCCCCTCCGGGTTTTTCTGTTGTGGATCTTAACCACGCATCATTTTAAAGCAGGTTTTATTTGTTTGTAGCCCCCAAACACCTTTATTAATTTCATCAGTTCTATGTGCGCATTGTATTACAATGTATTGCATATTTGCATATTCCTGCATTTCAGACTACGGTGCTCGAGAAAGCCAGAATACTGCTGACCTCTTACCCATCACTGCTCTTTGATCTACTTGTGATTATTCTAAAACAGGTACAAGCAGAAGATTTGATCTGTATTACAAGGTCTCTGCTGAAATTACACTCTGATGTGGGCTTATTTGTTTCTGGGGTTTTGAGAACTAAGTAAATTCATACCAATAATCATTACTCAGATAATTACTTTAAATTACGACAAGAATAAATGTTTCTTAAAGCTGTTTCCTTACATCATATCCGCGGAGCACAGCCAGGTGGAAGGAGAGCAGCTGTAGGGGGATGACGCTCAGGATGCCCTGCAGACAGTCCACACAGTGTGGGACTCTGATGGTGCGGCTCGAGTTCTTCGCCGTGTCATAATCGTCTTTATCGCAGATCACGATCGGGCGACCCTGTAATGAAGAACAACTTTGACAGGGTTTGGCTCTGTGAACGTGAATGTGGCTTGGAGGCTTCAAAGGCCTCGACTGTAAATAACATTAACACCATAAAGCCCAGCAGCTGCAGCGCATTATATCAGTGATCTCACTGGAATTATCTCTGCGGCAACACAGGATTACACCAATTGAAAAATTATTTAGAAAGTGATTTAGTTAGACACGTGTATAATTACTCAGTTAATGTAATTGGAAACATAAGATTAGTTAAAGCATCTGAAATACTTTAACTGTGAGGAAAACTAAGTCCAGTAACTTAGTAATGTTTAATGTTGGCAGTAGTATGATCCACCATGTTGTAATAAACATATTCCAGAGCAGTCCTGTTTAACAGTGCTCATCAGGGAGAACATTGGCAGTCCCATTTGTACATGGTTCATTCAGATTGAAGCATATAATCTCTAAAAAGTGTTTACAGACATTATGCACAATTGCTTTATGAGCTGAAAGTTTACCGTTTATTGTTTGGGATACAGTGTTTTGCTCCTACAATAATCTAGACAACCAACAAATACATTTGAACTTTCTTAGGACTTATCTTCATTAAAGGACAACTAAACACCACTTCAACTTTTTTTAACTCATAAACTGCATAGCTATGTTTCTTATAGTGCTCTCTACATGTCCTGGTCATTTTCTTGACATTTTAGTGTAAATTTGAAAAACACTGTCCGTGTGGTGCCCTCTCTACATGTTCGGTGGCACTACATTTGAATTGGTGCCTGGCTTCTTTATTGGCTCTGGAGTGATGTGTACAGCATGACGTCCGTCTCTCTGGTATAAAACCAGTCAAGTCAAGGATCTACAATAATATTGGGCCAAGTCTCACACACGCCCTCATCGCGAGTTTGAGTATTCTGATGATATCTAGTGGTTTAAAAATGAAAATACATCAGTTGACAGCCACTACAAATGGGATAATTCTGTGGCTTAGATTCAGGAGTCTAGTTTTACAATGACCTTAGTCTGGGAGAGACCAGGGGTGGCTCAGTTTTGGTCGGAGATGGTGGGCGGTGGTGTGTCGGTCATTTGAGTCATACAGATTACATCTATGTTTCTTTAACTCCAGGTGCATGTGTGTTACACTAACACATTAATAATAGATCATGTGATGCCCAACCCCATCCCTTGTGCAATCTGGAAAATACATTTTGATTTAAAAATGAGACATTCTAGTGCGCTAAAGCAAAATTTGATCAAAATCAACAGTAAAACCGAATGAAAGGGTCTGACCTGGCGTGCGATGACTTGCTGCAGGGCGTTCTGACACTTGACGTAGGTGTGGTCTCTCATGATGATCATGATAACAGGCATCAGTTTATCCACGAGAGCGAGAGGGCCGTGCTTCAGCTCTCCGGCCAGAATTCCCTCTGAGTGCATGTACGTAATCTCCTTAATTTTCTGCACAACACAGATACGTTTGGTTTGTCAAAGAGGAATACATATTGACAAGGAGCAGGGCAGGAGTTCAGCCTTACCAGTGCTCCTTCCAGGCACGTAGCGTAATGGTATCCACGGCCCATGATCAGTACACTCTTCTGCTCATAAAGCTCTTCGGCCAGAATCTTGATCTCTTGATCCAAACCCAGAACGTCTTTTATCAAATCTGTTATAGAAAAAAACACAATTAAATATCATTGCATGTAAAAACTTGGACCAAGACAAATCTATTGCTGCCCAATTTCATATTTTAAACTTGGAGCAGAAAACTGTCCAGACATTTCTTATTAGTTTAACATTAGGGACACGATGCAACCATGTGTTTTTGATTCTGAAGAGCATGCGAGACGCCCACAGCCAGATATCCCGTAATCTAATTCTTTGCAGAGTCTTTCTTATCATATGATAATTACTCAAAAACAATACATATTCAGGATGGCTAAATAGTATATAGAGAAGAAAGTCACATGACAATACTACAGTTGTAGAACTGTGGAGAAAACATTATTTTAAACTGTTTAACTGTGTTGCAAGTGAACCGTACACTGTCAACAATGTTGACTTTGTGGATTCAATTAAAGTACATGAGGTACAACAAGCAATTGATATGCTATCAAATAATAAATCCACAGGAACTGATCATATTTATGCTGAGCATCTTAAATATGCCAGTAGGAGATTGGCCCCTCTTCTGGCCATATGCCTTTCTACTTTTGTTGTACATGGTTTTATCCCAGA
>JAPMNZ010936646.1:0-11456 GCA_029875035.1 Pomatoschistus microps | reverse complement strand
TGAGAGACTAATGCCCAAAAAAAATAACAATTGTAAACCGCTTTGAGACTCTAGTTAGAGTGAAAAGGCGGTATAGAAATAAATACTTACTTACTTACTTGTGTTCAAGTACCATGCTTTATCTGTATAAAGCAGAACTAAGATCTGCTTTTACAGAAACTGTTGAGCCGTGATCCACCTCTGCCACAAAATGTAAAGTATGTTCTTGAGAAACTCTCACACTTTGTTAACTACGGTCTACTTTGACCATGCATTTTGAGGATGCGCTGTCATAATGCATTGAGCAACAGTTGCGTTTGCCAATGTGATTTGAGCGGCTTCTCTCTTGATGTCAGCCGCAACCCGTGCGTAAACCCTGCAGAGGATGATCTGAGAACGGCTTGAGCGCACAGGTTCAATGGGCAAGTGCATATATAGTGCTGTTCTCTGTGTGTGGGATGCACTGTCTTCAGGCTTCTCGAGCTGGCTCAATGAAACGCGTGTGAACTGAGCACCTCTGCTCTATGGGCTCTATCTAATTCAGTGTGGTCTCTCTGTCCTCTTCATTTGCATCTATAGTTATCTATTTCCTGACGGCCGCACACAGAATCCTGACCTGACTGGACTGTGCGAGCCTTCACCTCAAGATCACATCAAAGTAACTCAGGTAAGAGCAGATCTATTGAATGTGACGGGCTGTTAACTACTGGTATCTTGCGGTTTGGAAAGGCAGCTCACAGTTCTCCTGTTCTGCCCTCAGGAGCAGTATGAGCTGTACTGTGAGATGGGCTCCACCTTTCAGCTGTGCAAGATCTGCGCAGAGAATGACAAGGATGTGAAGATCGAGCCCTGTGGTCATCTCATGTGCACATCATGTCTCACTGCCTGGCAGGTATGTGGGAGGATGCTGGGGCTTGTGTGGGACGCTGGTTCAAAGTCTTTCTCACAACAGATGAAAACAGAAAACCCACCAACTGCACCGCTGGTATTTGAAATGTTAATGCTTGATCTCTGTTGCAGGAATCCGAAGGTCAGGGAACAGGCTGTCCGTTCTGTCGGTGTGAGATTAAAGGTACCGAACCCATTGTTGTGGACCCATTCGACCCCAAAGACAACAGCGGGGGCTTCGGTAGAGGAGGCTATGGGGCAGAAGGCGCTCCCTCTCCCAGTTATGATGACGATGATGATGACAGACTTGAGGATCCGCACCTTATGATGAGCAAACTGGCCTGTAGCAAGGTGAGGGAGTGAACTTATTCAGAAGCACCGCTGTGATGAATGAGAAACACGATTATAGCTATGTTCACCTTGAAAGATGCACTCACAACTCCAGTCACTTTTAGTCTGCTTCAAACTCCTGCGTTTTTTCTTTCATGATGTCAAAACACTGCTCAGCCTTGATATGTGAGGATTCTACCTTTTGTCTCTCATGTGCCTTTAAGAGCATTGATAGTATGAAAAAAGCACATGAGCTTCTACCACATATTTCCCTCTAAAATGGTATTTCAAAAATAGTGAATTTTTTACATAAAAGTTTTTGTGGTCACAGTACTACAATACAATTTATTCTTGTATAGCCCCAAATCAAACCCCAAACAGCATTCATCTCAGAGGACTTAACAAAACCATTGATATCACCAACACAGATCAGAGAATCAACAGTTAAGACACAATAAATATAGAACACATGGTATTGGACCATGTGGTGAGACCAATGTCCATACATGTTGTAGAATGTTAAAGTGTCCTATGTGATGTACCGATCTTATCCTTCAGGTGGAGCGCCCTCCTTCACCCATGTCTGTAGCCCCACAGTCCTCTCTACCCCCTGTTCCCCCGAGACTAGATTTACTACCACCGAGACCATCGAATCCTTCTGGAGCCTCTAGTCCAGGGGTGACCAGTAAAGTGAGTTACATTCACGTGTTTTCCTTCTGCTCGGGCTGTACCTTTTGTTAATAGTGGATCTGACTCTTCTCTGTGGTTTTGCTTTTCAGGCAGCGTCCCTCCACAAAGACAAGCCCCTCCCCTTGCTGCCATCACTCAGAGATCTGCCCCCGCCGCCTCCCCCAGACCGTCCTCACTCCGCCGGGGGCGCTGCCGCTGCTGCTGACGTGCGGCTCCAGAGGCGGCCCTTACCGTGCACTCCAGGGGACACTCCTCGAGAGAAGCTCCCCCCCACGCCTCCACTCCGGCCCCCAGCGGACTGGAACTCACGACCGGTTCCCAAAGCCCCAACTTCCTCAGCGTCTTCTTCCTCTTCGTCCAGTCAAGGGGGAGACTCGCGAGCAGGTGTCCGCGAGCTCTCCAACCGACACTCCCTGCCGCTGGCACTGCCCTCTTCCCTGGAAACACGCTCCGACTCGCCCAAGAACAACAGCTCTCCCTGTTTGGACCACCAGCTGGTGAGGGCCCCACACACTGCCAACATGACTCCTTTCATTTCTGTTTGTGTTTACCCATAGGTTTCAGGTTTTTTTTTAACATGCTATTATTTTGCAGAATTTGGCCGCAATCGTTGGTCAAGAATACGACAATCCCAAAGTGAAGCCCTCTGCTTCAGCAAATGCCATTTACTCTCTGGCCAGCAGGTACCTGTTCTCCTGTAGCTGAGCTGTGGTGTGGATGTGTTTGTTCAATCTGTGCTTGTTGATGCTCAGGCCGTCGTCAGTGCACCGGCCGCCAAGTGCAGATGAGACACGGGACCGAGGAGAGGAGTCGGAGTACATGATCCCCTCGTCCCGCCCTGTTCTGCCCCCCATCACCACTCCCCCTACTGCTGACCCGCCTCCTGTCCCACGGCCACCGCAGCCTGTGCCACAGACGCAGGCGGCTTCGCTCAACTCACGGTAATAATGTGACGACTGAACCGACTCCCGCAATGACCTCTAAAGTTATCTTTATTAAATCCATTGTTTTAGGGTGGTTCTGACTGATGTGGAGGACGGACCTCAAACGTATGAAGCCATGTACAACATTCAGGCAAAGTCTCAGCAAGCCACAGACTCCGGTAATGGAGCGTCTGATTTTCAAATGTTGTGTCAATGTTTCAAGGATGAACATAATTATTCATATTTTGTAAACTTTTGGTTCTGTCTGAAGACTACTCTGAGTTGCCTCCCTTGGCACTGTCCAATGGGCCCAGAGATCTCCCATCTGAAGAAAGAGGAGAGCAAGAGAACGGTTATGACTTTCCCAAACCAAGAGTCCCGCTGCCCTCAACCCGCCGCACCCTGTCAGAACTGGGAGGGTCTTCATCGTCATCGTCATCATCCTCATCCTCCTCTTCTTCTTCTTCGGTTACTGCTTTCAGTCGCCTGTCTTTGGACTCGGATGCTGGAGTCGGATGTAAGATGTTGTTTTACTTACTATTTGGGATTATGTCGATCATTTTACCGTGGCCCCTTATTTTTAAGTGTCTCATGATCAAACATGACAATGACCAAAGCTTGGCTGATAAAAAAAGTGTTTTATTTGCACTTGGATATATTCATGGGATGCAACTTCCTGTTTGTACATGTTGATGACCTTTTTCTCATTCAAGATACAATTGTTCATTTGTAAATGTCAATCACTCTAGAAACGGTATTCATTATTCATTGTCATTACTGTGCTTTTGCTTTCAACAGCTGCAGAGCGCTCTGAAGGAAATAAACTATAAATCTAGATAAGTCCAAATACATAAAGCCCAGTTAAAATGACGACCAGCTTTGATCTTCCTAAACTTGTTGATGATCATATATTTGCTGAACACTGCTCACGTTCACTTTAACAATGAAAGAACACTTACCACCTCTCGTTATACATTCTTCTATATGTGCGCTGTGTGTAGAGCCAATTAAGAGTCTGTGTGTTCGCTGCGTGGCCTTTCAGCACATCTGAGTGCTCCATAAAAGCTGTACAGCAATGAGAAGGTCATCCACTCCACGGTACATTATGTATTTTAGTCAGCCTTTTATTTGAACATAGCACACATGCGCACCATATGCACTTCTCCATCACAGAGTGGTAATGGGGATCCATGAAGAAGTCATTTGAACAAGGTGAAATCACCCTTTGACAACACACATCCAAGAGAAGGGAACAGAGAGTGCATACAGCTCTTTCTGTTCTTTCACATGCCGTAGATGATGAGCACCAAACTAAAAGAAATAACATAAAGAACATTGTGTGCCAGATGTATTTGTACTATTAATTTAAGACCTTGTGTATTTTTCTGCCAACGGTGGTCATGGTCATTACCTTTTTCAAGTGTGGGTCAATGAATCACAATGCATTATAAATAATTGATCAGGCAACTCAAAAGTATTCTTTGTTTTTAGCTTTCACAGAACCTGTGGAGGCACCAGAGAGACCCCCGAAGCCCTTACCGAGGCGACTCAACTCCGAGCGTCGGCCAAGCCCAGTCCCACCTCTGCCCTCAGTGCCCCTGGTTGCAGGCCCCTCCAGCAGCAGTGCAGTGGGGGACCCCAACCCCCAGATCACCAGTGAGATCGAGCTGCTGTTGAGTCAGGGATACTCGCACCAGGACATCCAGAAAGCCCTGATGATTGCACAGAACAATGTGGAAATGGCCAAGAACATCCTGCGTGAGTTTGTGTCCATTCCCTCGACTGCGCATGTGGTCACATAGCACCCTGTCGAGTCTCGTGTCTTGTTAGCTCAGCCTCCTTTGGCTTGTTGGGTGAAGGTTGTGAGTCCAGCCTGAGCCGCCTGCAGCCACAGCAGCGATGGCCATCTCCGGGTGGATTCAACATTAGCTGTTGCAGCATCTCTGGGATACGTGCCCTGCACTCATGCACTTTTTAAACTGTTGGGCCTCGGTCACAGGCCCAGACAGACCCTGTTTTTCCATTCTCCCAGGACAGAGTAAGTGAATGTGGTACACTGATGAGACGCAATGCAGTAACTCTGAGAAGAAGAACCCATAGGTCATGAAGCTTCTTGCTGAAAATGTAACCAACTTAAATCAAACTAAAATGTTTGTCTATATAAAAGTTTAATATATGAGTAAGTATGTATTAAATGTGTGTAATATATTGGGTCTGTACTTTTAAAGTATGTTAAATTAGTGGTGGATAAAGAGGGCTCCTCTGGAGGTCGATTGGTTCTTTTCAGCAGAGCTTATTATGAAGTCACTTTTGGCTTTGATAAACATTTGGGTACGATGTTTTCTTGGATTGTTTTGTTGTATGATAAATTACAAGTAGCATGAGCGTGGTTTTAGTTCAGCTGTCCTCAGGCGCTTGTCTGTTTGACTCCTGATCTCCTTAAATGACTCCAGTGAATGTGGAGTGTGGTCAGTTTGGAGCTGCCCTGACAGAAGCACAGTCTGTGTTCATTCGAGGTTGGGGGGGATTCTGTTTGACTTAAGTCTAATATGGAATAATTAATTTTAATATATTGTAATATGATGATATTGTTATTACAAAATAATTCAGAAGTGCTTCACTGCTGCTACTATTGTTAGTGCTAAACAATTAAGCCTTAAATGTACATTTGTGAATATCCTATTGTGTGCTTTAAAGTGACAGTATCCTGCATGTTGTTTGTTTGTTTGTCTGTGATGTAGCATACTTGAAAGTCTGTGCAGCTCGTAAGGCTGCAACTTGAGCTGTTCTTCAGTGTTTTACCATTTTATCTTTAAAGTGTGTACAGAAGAATATTCGTTACTTTAATGCATCAGCTATAACATTATTTCACCATGTCTAGCTTTCATCTGTCAGTTTTCTCTCAGAGAGAACGTAGGCCTGTGGCTTTGCTGGCCCGTCCCCAGGTCTACATTTAAATCAGTATTTGGGCCCACTGTAAGAACTTATCTCAGGAATAATATTTATGTAGACGAGTGGTGTTCACCCCAGCTGTTTAAACCCAAGATAAACTCATGCCCGTTCAAGGGACATGTAGCCAAAAATCTCCTCTTATGAAGTCACAAGTAGCCTGTATTTTATTTGCACATATTTTTACATTATAGGAGGGGAGACGGCTTTCATTTCAGGTACTATGAACAAAGTGTGGTAAAGGGGTTTGGAGGTACACTGACTTCTCCCAGCATATGAAGAATGTTTTTGGGAGGAACATTACGCATTTTATCTAATTTATTATGAGTAGCTTTTAATTTTTCTATCCGAGTTGCCTTGATAACTTAATGAATGATGGGTAATGACTGGGGCTGGCCTGGTCATCATACTGTACCGATATTTTGTATTATACCGATTTCGTACATAATCGAGCCATGCATTCTGATACTGTCACTCTAAAGGAGGGTCATTTGTTAGTGATTACAATTGCTGTTTATTTCACTTGCATTCCTGTAAATGTATCGGTTCCAAAGGTTTTGTTTACACTTGTGAAAATCTCTGTGAGCAGTGCCATATTTTCAGACCCTCGTCACCGCAGTGTTGGTGGATGGGGTCGTGCAGTATTGCTTGTGAATCCTGTCATGTCTGTTTTTTTAGGGAAAGCGAAGGTGTGTGTGGGCTCTTCTCCCTCCAACCTTTTAGATATTAAGCGGATTTAAGTTACTTCTCAAATATTTGATGCTTAGCAAGACCCTGAGTCATTACATCTCTCTGCCACTAGAGGGAGTGCTTATTCCATACATGTTGCTTTGCATCAGTAAAGGCATTCATTAACTTTTTGATGTTTTTAAAGCCCATATCACTTTGGAAGTATGCACAGTGCTGTCAATAAAATGTAAACAAAACAGTTGTCACACATTTGTTCTATATCTAAATGTTGTTTATGCAAATACTTAAAATTGAAACGTTTTTATTTGTAAATTACAAATGCTTTTGTTGATTCTTTGGTTGTAAAATCATAACTTAAACAATCACCAAGATTAAGGCAGTAATTTGTCTTGATTGTCATGTAACCAGTACTGGTTTTGTCCCGTCCCAGCCATTGCCTCCTCAGTAGTTCTCCACTGAATCTCAGTGAGTAAAGTAGACGTGGAAGAGCGGTCTCTAAAATGCTTCAGGTCTGGGAGATCCTCTCGAAACCCCATTCATAAAGCTGGAGTACCAAAATTTTCTTTTGA
Source organism: Pomatoschistus microps (assembly GCA_029875035.1). NCBI lineage: Eukaryota > Metazoa > Chordata > Actinopteri > Gobiiformes > Gobiidae > Pomatoschistus > Pomatoschistus microps. Next base: position 4,438 of record JAPMNZ010936646.1, on the reverse strand, counting down.
TTCATAAGTGCATGACGTTAGTCCCAACACAACAAGTCATGTTTAAGAACCCTATGAACAAATCAGGCCGCATGCAGTTTTCATCAATTAGAAAACATCCTGATCGGCTGAGAGAGCTGTTTTTGGTTTAAAAATTGGGTACTCCAGCTTTAAGTCAATTTCAAAACTCTAGCAAAATGACAGTTGTGAGGTGTTCAATAACATTATTCACTCATCTAAAAATAGTGGAACTAAATATTCACATTAACACATAGCAGTGCTCAAACTCTTAATAAACCAGTTCAAAATGTGTCCTAAACTTCACGTTAACAATATAATGCAAAACTAAAGTGAAAAACAAACATGTTGGGGAAGCTGCGGTTGAAACAAGTCTTTGGTGTTGCATGAAAAGGCCGGAGCTGGTCGTCCTCTTGAGCGTTCAGTGAAGCCCTAACATTTCAGTGTTCAGACTTGGGCACAGCAACAGTTAGTCAAAAAGGATCTAAAACACAAAACTCTTTAGGTTCCATACCTTATCATTCCTATTTTTTTTTTACGTTTTATTTATATTTTTAAATAAAGAAATATATACATAAGATTTCATATATATATACACAGAGCTTTTTAGCTGCTTTTTGGTGATTGCTTGGCCTGAGGTGATGCTTTAGGGGCAGGGGGGAAACATCCGTGCTATAGGTGCAGATCTGTAGACCGGTCTGCAGGCAGTCCAGGGCGTCATAAACACTTGTGCTTTTTGAACTAAAATGTGCCGGGCTGTGAAGGGCAGCGAGTTCAAGGAGCTCCAGTGAACGGCGAAGGCCTTTCTCGATCACTTCAGAAGCAGAAGACGTAAACTCGTCCGAGCCGAGACGAGGAGTGGAGGTAGCGGCTGCGTTCCCCCACGATACAGGACATTTTTCACTGCGCACAGAAAAAAAAAGTGTATTTAAAAGGATAAGGATCTGAAAGGGATTTTAAAAGTAACTCACCTGAAGTTGCTTCTCTCCATTGACACCGAGGAGCACCGCTTCTTCTGTGTTGTCACTCTTCATCTCTACCACGATGTTGTCTTTCCCCGCCTTACCTTTGTTTCTGAAAGAGTAAATAATAATTGTTTTTTTTTAGAGTTTGTTCACGTGACACTCATTCAGTTCATTCACAGTTATGGAGTAGCACCTGGTTTTCCCTGCCACCTTCCATCACAGTACTTACCACGCCCTGACTTGCTTAGCTTCTGAAATCTGACAAGATCAGGCTTTCACATTTTAAGAAATTGCCTATATAATCTATACCATAGTTCTCTTCCAACGAGGTAACGTCATGGCCAAAGACATTTACTTTACACAATTAGATCATGTTGCAAGTCGAAAGATAATTGATAAAAACAGACCAGCTATGACACCACACAAAAGAATCATCTCACTTATCAACCACACAATATACTATAACGTATTAAACACACACACACACAAACACACTTGTACTTACAGATCCTGTTTGCCAGATCGACCACAGATCTTGCCCTTTTTGTAGAGGAAGTACAGGACACTGCCCAGAATGGCCAGCAGCAGAATGCACACGATGATGACCGCAATAATAACACCACTGCCCTCTGGTGGAGAAAGAAGACACATACAATCCCAGCGTTACTCAAGAATGAACCACTGAAGTAGATGAGGGATCAGATAGTGGGAGATCAAGCAGGCTGAGCAGCATTCAACGTGAAGAAACAGCTTGGTACAGTGCAGCGCTAGCAGCATTCATGTGACCGCGTGACCTGGACAGTGAGGAAGCTGAAAGCCCACATGCAGAAAGGTGAACTGGACTGGTGAATGTGTGGCACTAGGGCGAGAGAAGGGAGCTGTGGAGAGAAAGAGGGCTGTCTGTGAAAACGGAGGAGCGGGACCATTTCTGCAGCGTTACAAACCTTTCTTGACTTTCTTTGGAGGGATAGCTGTTTCAGGTTTGACTGAGAAAAACCACATGAAAACAGTGAGAAGTGGGGGTCAATTGTGATAGAGGGCAACTTAAACAAAACAAACAAGTGACAGAACGTAATGTCAAAGTGTCTATTTGGGAACTTATTGAAACACTTATTTTAACGCTGATATTTAGAGAACAAGAAAACAACATAAAAGTGAAGGCACAAAATATGGCCACTGTATAATAGATGTCAGCAGACCGACTCCAAGTGCATTACACAGGATCAGCTGCCTGCTCATGGACTGAGAGTGTGTGCGTGTTTGCATGTGTGTGTGTGTGTGTGTGTGAGTATGTATGTGTGTACTACTATGTATGGGCTGTGTATTTTAGAGCCATATTTACAATAATAAGGATTTATGCATAACATCTACCCAGACACAGGGGAAGTGATCCACAAATTACAGCACTATTTCGTTTTTAAATTAGTATATTTGTACTTCTGTGTCCAAGTTATGTCCCTTGTGGAAGAACAAAGTTTGTCTGAGTCTTAGTCTATGTCTAAAATGCATGTGGGGATATTGTCTATGTTTAGATTCCCCTCCTATGACAAGCTACAGAATGGCAACAATCATACTATTTTTTACTATTCAAAATGCGAGAGGCCGGGCTGGTATACAGTATATCTCATTTTAAAATCTGTAGACTGTCTTCTATTCAATTATTATCTGAACTTTGTCATGTCAGGTCATGTGACTGATCTAATAATGGAATATTACATCACGGGAGTACAAAGGTTCAGGAAAGACTATGTTTGTATGGTATGTCTATGTATCACTTGTGTATGTCCATGTATCACTTTTGTATGTCTACGTAACACTTTTGTATGCCTATGTATCACTTTTGTATGTCTAAGTATCACTTTTGTATGTCTATGTATCACTTTTGTATGTCTATGTATCACTTTTGTTTGTCTATGTATCACTTTTGTATGTCTACGTAACACTTTTGTATGTCTATGTATCACTTTTGTATGCCTAAGTATAACTTTTGTATGTCTACGTAACACTTTTGTATGTCCATGTATCACTTTTGTATGTCTATGTATCACTTTTGTATGTCCATGTATCACTTTTGTTTGTCTATGTATCACTTGTGTATGTCTATGTAACACTATTGTTTGTCATTGTATCACTTAATGAACAAAAAATGAAAAAAGACTATGTTTGTTATTTGTTTTGCTGAGATTAGGTAAAATCACAAAACTCACCTCAACAAACACTTTCAAATATACTTTTTTTTTTTTTTATGGGCAGTGGTACGTGTTGCGATGAAGGGCATGTGTGGTCTATAACCGTGTTCTTACCTGGGGACTGAGTGGTGGTGGTGGCGGTGGTGGTGGTTGGTGTGAGGCTTATGGTGGGACTTATGGTGGGACTAGTGGTTTCAGGTGTGATGTGTATGACTGAAAACAGGTAAAGACAGACCAGAGACCAGCGGAAAACACCGGAGACAGGGTTAGGATGGACACAGAACAGGCACATCACAGAACAGCACAAAACACACAACAATGACACCACAACTACTATACACCAATACTTTACGCACAACTATGGTTATTATTATGATCTTTTATGTATTGATTCATTTGATAGGGACAAGTGTACACAATGAGGACCACAGTGGCTCAGTCGGTAGAGCATTGGGTCTGAAGGTCGTGGGTTCGATCCCCCCACAAGACCTACTCCCATTGCTTCCACTCAGGTCTGCTGTCGTTGTGTCCTTGGGCAAGACACTTAACCCCACGTTGCCCGAAGCCATCGCAGAAAAAAAGAACTTCCTGTGTTCCCACCACCTGTCGGAGGATCAGCGGCTCTCATTGGCACCAAGATGGACCTAATGTGGCCATGAATATATAATTTAGACTAACCTTATCTTGAATTAAAGCTACCTACATTTGAAACATCAAAGATTAGCTTTGTAGTAACATCTCAAAACAGTCTGGTTCTATCACTTGTTGGCCTCTCTTAGATCGTTATGCTTTTTCAGTGGCAAAAGGCAACTGATTTGAGAATGCAAAAGATAAAAATGTTTTTCTAATTAGATGAAGAAAAAAGCATGTTGTGGTCTGATTTGTTCACAAAATAATAGTTAAAAAGTATTACGCAATTATTCATGAAATGTATTTATGAACCCCCAAAAAATTTATGTAATTTACGACAATGCATATTTTTGTTATCTCATTGGCAAAAGTGAAAAATTGATTAAAACTATCAACAAATATTTGTGTGATGCATTTTTGAAACATGAACTACTAGAAAAGTTGAGCGATGAACTTGGACGACGTCAAACCTGAAAGTTCCCATTGACAGAAAGTCACAAAGACAACACAATGGTTAGTCACAACAGTTGTTCTAAAACGGACAAAACATGACAAAGACACAATTAACACAACACGTTCTGGACCCGACACACACTCAGGACCATAGACTGTAGAAAGATGGACAATGCTCCCTGAACAATATACACACACACACAC